>SWBL01000013.1:0-282246 GCA_024195585.1 Aureobasidium sp. EXF-3400
CGACGGTCCCTCCGGCAAGGACTGGCGCGGTGGCCGTGCTGCTGCCCAGAACATCATCCCCAGCAGCACCGGTGCCGCCAAGGCTGTCGGCAAGGTCATTCCTCAGCTTAACGGCAAGCTGACCGGTATGTCCATGCGTGTCCCCACCGCCAACGTCTCCGTTGTCGACCTTACTGCCCGCCTCGAGAAGGGTGCCTCCTACGAGACCATCAAGAAGGCCATCAAGGAGGCCTCCGAGGGTGAGCTTAAGGGCATTCTCGGCTACACTGAGGACGACATCGTCTCCTCCGACATGTGCGGTGCCAACGAGTCCTCCATCTTCGATGCCAAGGCCGGTATCTCGCTCAACGACAACTTCGTCAAGCTTGTCTCTTGGTGTAAGTCTTCTCTTCTTTTGAGATACAAGTGCTTCTTGCTGACATTTCTTCACAGACGACAACGAGTGGGGTTACTCCCGCCGTGTCCTCGACCTCTTGGCCTACATTGCCAAGGTCGATGGTAACGCATAAATCTCTGATGTGCGTCTGACCAAGCTCTAATTCTGCAAAGAGGAGGAGCAAATGTAATGAAAATGGGTTTCGAGCGTCACTGGTATACATGATTGCAAGAAGCTTTTTCTTTATCTCACTACTTCATCATCGAAGAAATGACATGTTTTTACGTTCACGATCCTGCTTTGTCTCTTGTACTCCTTTCCCGTGATGTCGTTGCTTCTTTCGATTGTGAGATCCTGCCAAATCTTGACCAGAGCATGGACTTGAGTACCAACACATTCAGTATCCCAATCAACAATACATCTCCCTGTAGATGTGTCTCGTGGCCTTTGTCTTCTCGAACCAGAAACAAGCGCTTCTCCACGGAATTTTCAACCACCTTACTTGGCCTCGCGCTCCTCATCCCTCCTGACGACACTCATCACGCTCTTCTTTGGTTTCATGCTCGTGGTAGAAGCATTCGCTGTCCGCGAACGGAGCCCTGTCGTCTGTCAGATGCATGCCATCCGCATTAGCATCTGACAAGTTGTTTCTGGCAATGGCTCTAGAATAGCAGCCACTGCACTGCTTCCATGGTAGTCTTCTACCCAAGAAACCCATTACCTTGGCCATAAACTCTGGAGGCAAATCTTCCCATGTTTCAGTCGGCTGGCCCCAGGCCTGTCCGTAGACCATCAGATCGACCATGAGGTCTCTCAGAGGAGACTTGGAAGGCGTGTTCTCATAGACAAACTTGATGAGGGCGTTTGTTGGTACGTCGGCATCGTCTAAGCCACGATTCCAGGTGAAGGGGCCATCAATGGCACTGATGACATTGTTCTTGAATTGTTGAGAGTCAAGATAGTCTCCGAGGATGTATAGCTTTGCTATAATGTCGGGAGGCCACGTGCTAGCGTCATCTTGATCGACTTCCAGTGAAGCAGGAGTCTGACACAGGAGTGGAAAAAAGTCTTCCACGGCGGTTGTGTTTCCATCAGATGGCAGGACATAGATAAGTCGACCACCGTATGCCCAGGAGACGAAGATGGAGAACAGGGGCACGGATATGTGCTCGAGGCGGACAGTGAGTGATTTCGCTTCCACGAACGATCCGTTAAGTGCTTTGTCGAAAAAGGTTGATTTGTTACAGATCAACTCCTTGTGGACACAGAACTTTGTCTTCTCGATGCCGACGCATACAGTGACCATTGGTGAGTGGACATAGCTATTTCACGCATTAGCTTGAAGAATTGTGAATGACACTGTGATGGAACTCACCTGAGATGGCTAGCGCCTTTGTGTCTAGAGCCAGAAGGAGGCATTCTTTATAAGGTTGACAATGAATAAATGATCGACAAAAGGTACAGACAGCTTGATCAATCTCAGAGATGTTGAGAAAGAACGATGAAGTGAATGTCTTGTGCAATCAAGACAGAAGAGAACGTGCCGGAAGAAGAGACCTTCTTTAGAAGAGCAGTGAGAAAGAAAGTAAACACAAGCCGACGGAAAAGAAAGTGAACACACGTAACAAACAGCGCCTGAAGCTCTGAGAAAACATCCACCTACCTCTCAAGCCATTCATCGACTGCCAGACTCTTCCCTGATGAATTGACGAAATCACGCACTTTCTCGAGATGGGATGTGACCAGCTCGAGGTGTCATACTACTGACAACTACATGTCACTCACCAAGGCAGGATTGCAATTTGGAGAACTCACATGTCTCAAAAATCAAATGTATATGCATCGGACGTCTTGTCACGCAGCTGACAAACTCGAGCGAGATCAACGAGGCCGAATCAGGCACATCTGCCATTTGGAGAAAGTGGGGTTGACAAGCTGACCTCGCAGCTACCCTATTCCTCTGCAGAGCTCTTGTCGAAAGCATTCTTCAGCATACCATTTCAAGAAGCCGACAACGAGTACAATGACACTTACAGACCGTCATCCACAAGACGAGAAGAACAAGGCAAAAAGATACGCCAAACGAGGTGTCAATAGAAGCAAGCGTTCGAGACGAGGTGATATGTACAATGTCTAACCCTTCCATTTATGAACAGTAACATACGAAAAAGATGTCGTACGCAACATCGTGGATGCGGCGCCCATTCTGCATGTCTCTTTCAATGCACCTTCGACTGAGGATACGGAGCCGCAGTTTCCGACCATTCTGCCCATGCTCGGCGCCATGAGTTCAGGAACCTTTACAGACGACGAGCAAGTCATCTATCTTCATGGATCATCTGCTGCCCGTCTCTTTCGCCTCGGCGCTGGACAGCGAGAGATTGGGATTCCGGTATGCATCGCAGCTACTCTTTTGAATGGCTATGTACTCGCCCTGACGCCTTTCAACCACTCTTGCAACTATCGCTCTGTTGTGGTGTTTGGGTATGCCACCAAAGTCACAAACACAAACGAGATGTTGCACGCCATGGAACTTATCACGAACCATCTCATTACAGATCGCTTGGACGAATTCCCGTACACCGCCGACAAAGTCCGAGCTCATCGCCACTGACATCCTCAGGGTACAGATCGATACTGCAAGTGTCAAAGTACGGAACGGAGGTCCTCACGATGACAAGAAAGATTTGAAGGATGATGCCATTACCTCCCGGGTATGGACGGGTGTTGTGCCTGTTCATCAAATTATAGGCGAACCAGTTGCTAGTCCAGACAACGTGGTGAGACAAGTGCCTGCAAGCATAACGAATTGGATTGAGGACACAAACAAGATGCGGAAAGATCAACTGATTGAGTCGACGAAGGAGTAAAGGTATAGACAGATGGCGGCGATCAGTCTAAATAGCCGTTCAACCACGATCTCGCTTTGTTTTCCTGGATCTCATTCTCCTAGGTTGACCGAACAGCGCGCGGTACATCGTCCAGTGGTTTACGTCAGAACAACCTCGAATTGCCGAAGGCAGTCTGAGCCAATTGAAACCCATGATCCGGTGTATTTGATTAACTCGGTGTACCAGAGAGAACTTGTTCATCTTCTGAGCTTGCCTGTTAGCTGCCACTGTTGATTTTCCTGGTCCATAGAGAATCCAGAGTCGAAGCTTGACCTCTCTACGCAAATCCTTGCCTCTGAGATTGACCCCGAGACGGTCAAGATTGCGAATAAGTGACAGACCTCTGGTCCAGTCTCTTGGTATTTGACTTGATTCCGTCTCCAAACCCGAGCTATGGCTGTCTGAGTCAGCTGAAGAGCCAAGTTTGATAGAGGTGGCGATCTCTGGTGACGATGCCTCGCTCTTAAACCCCCACGCGACAATAGCACGTAAGAGGTGAGGAGTGAATATGACGGCCAGAGGATGCTGATCATCTTTGCTTGGTGCCGTTGCGTGTGTCTCAGCAAGGCCTTGATCTCGAGGCAGATTCCCACCCAGAGCCCCTTCACCAGAATCGATGCGACCAGAATACCATGAGGCCAACCATATAGACAACCTCTCGAGAGGTTCCAGTCTGTTCTCCATTCCGTATCGCCTCAATATCTCATGCCATCGTGTGGGGTCGAAGGGTTGACCAGTGCGCATAGTCTCCAAGAACACGTTGGTGGTAAAATCTAAATCGTCTCTGTACTCATCATGGCGTTGCGAGATGGGTCTCTTGGACCGAAGTCGAGGCCTGAGCAATGCCCACTGGATGATTCGTAAAGATGCATCCGACACTGGGATTCGATGCAAGCGCATCTCATGCAAGACCTGCATCGTTGATGCTCGCTGTCCACTACTGGCGTACGTCTGAAGGATCAGATTCGCGTGATAATGTTCAGGCTGACGGTGGTACATTGTGAGTATGTCTAAAACAGCATTTGCTTGACTGTGATCACCAGAAGCTATAAAGGAAGCGAAGAGCTGTTTCTGTAGAATGCGGTCTTCATATGCTGTGGGATGCTGATCGCTTGTAACCAGATATTCGAAGCTCTGGTGTTTGTCTGGTCGACTGGCGAAGTATTGCAGTGCACGACTGAAGACCGAATCAACCACAGATATGCCGGCAGTTTTGATAGCCTTGACAGTTATGGTGAAGTCGGCTGGGCTAGGTGCTCGTGCAGCTATCTCTCTGAGTGCTAGATTACCCACTGCTTTCAATCCAAGCATGCGTAGACCAGTGATGATCAAATCGATGGAGAACGCTGTTGTGGCAAAGAGGCGAGCACAGAAAGCATCATTCAGCTCTTTTTCCCTGATATTATGGACATCGCCGACGATACTGCTCATACTCTCGCGAGTGAGGGGAAGCATGGTAGCTTCAGCATATGGCACGTTAAGCTCAGCAGGCTTCAAAGAATTGAAGTCATATTGAGCCTCCAGTATCTGAGTAGTGAAACGACTTCTGATAGACGATTTCATGTTTGACTTGGCAAGCCAACTATGCTCGGTCAAGTGAGCGATTACAGGCATGGACTGCACAGAGTGTGAAGGATGATCGTCGTGCCGTAAAAAGAAGGCGTGCATATCCACGGCGTCAGAAAAGTCAAGCAAGCGACAGATGGGTAACATGCACTCATCGTACGCATGTTTGACTTTAGCTGAAGTATAAATCTTCTTGAATGCTTCAACAGCCCTCGACTTGTGGTTACTGCCGCAGACGTCTGTGACAAACTGGGCCAAAACAGAGACAAAGGCGGGTGGGAGTAGATCATCGGCTTGCAGACGCTTGTGCCAGGTTGCAGCAAACATGGGATTGTGGCGCAAGAGAGGTCCCACAAGACGAGTGTATAGACCAATGTCAAGTAGGGCAGAGCGAGGGAGGCTTTCGACGAGATAGGGGTAAAGATGGTGGAACATCTTCGGGTACTGGACGGCGGACCAGAGGAGAGTTGACCAGAGTTGGTCGGCCAGAGGACCACGCGTGGGCATGACAACTTGACGTTTGACAATTGCTTGGACAATGTCTATGGCGCCCTGTTGACCATCCAAGCGTAATCGAAAACGAAGCAATTCGAGCCAGAGATTGACGTTTTGCAGGTATTGGGGTTGGTCAACCAAGCGTGTCTCTTCAGAATCGGGCATGGGTAGTCGTTTGCAGACGTCGGCCTCGTAACGCAAGGTGGAAAAGGCATCTGCGCTGGATTGCAGGCGGTGAAACAAGGGCATCCATGAGGTCAAGCGGGCAAGAAAGTTCTTGCGCTCAGTGTGCTCAGGTCCAGGTATAAGGGCATTTCTCGTAGCCAGATTTTGGCTACTCTTGCGAGCATTCTCTAACTCTTGACGGACATGGTCGGCGTTGGCCACAGGAACAGCGGCAGGCGGTTTAGTCGAACGAGAAACAGAAGCGTTGGTCTGAACGAGGCGGCGGCGGCATGGAAGGAGGTTCGACGACGGGGGTCGAGGAATTAGTTGCGAGGCTAGAGCTGAAGGTCGGGCCAACCCTCTGTGGAGCGCAGGCGCGCCGGGTGGCATGAACGAGAGGAAGGAACAAACACGCGCGAGCCTCTGTCAGAAGACATGGAGACGCCTGCCGTTCAGAGCAGCTGCTGTTGCATCAAGGCTGATAATAATAATTATTGCTCGGGGAAGTCGCTGCGGGACCAGACAGACAGATGGACGGCAAGTGCCGATGACCTGTTCAGGTCCATCACGCAACGCAGACGTCGAAGCCCAGCACGCTCCTGCTATCGTCTTGCTGTCTTCACGACTCAATCTCCGCTCAATCAATCTCCGAAATGGCTGGGTTCGTCAATTGTCCCTCTGCGCGACCAGACTGCCTGTCGCTGTGCCCGCCCTGGTGGCGCAACATTGCTGACCAGCTCGAGCAGCCTCAACTCTCCCGGTCTTTACCGCCGCAACAACGTCCCCCACTGGCAGCGCATGCACCAGACCCACGACGGTCTCCGTCAGTGGCAGAAGGGCCCTCGCGCTAAGATGATGCTCTACCCCTACTACGCTCTGCTGGCCTCGACCTCGGCTGCCACCATGTACATGATGGGCAGAATGGTCCTCGTGCGTCCAACCCTCGAACCAACCCGTACCTCCTACACCACATCTCTAACACGATACACAGGGCCACAAGACTTGGTTCTCCAGCAACTAAACAATTGCCTACTGTACATTACCGCAATAGAGCTCCTTCACGCCAAGTCCTCAATACCCACAACCAAGCAGCTTCTTTCCATCTCTCTCTTATCCTCCAATTACTGTCTATCATACCGCGCCCCCCTCGCACCCTGTTGCTGTCTGCATGTGCAAGTCCTGCTGTCTTAAGTCTCTCCTTGCGCCGAGTGGTCCACCTTTACCTCAAACACCTCGCTCGACAAGCGACGAACGTCTTCGTTGTCCACACGCGCAAGTGCAGCCTTGATATCCTGCACTGTCTGCTCACTTAGTCCTTCCTTGCGTCTGCTGTAGAAGTCGATCCCAGCTGGCGTGAACAGGGTCTTGGCAAAATATGTGACAACCCAGCTGTCTTGACCAGCTCCCTGGTCTGCCCATCCTAAGACCTCCCAATGAGAACTGGCAATCATGAGCCATCCTTTACCGCGCCAGTCCCAAACATCGGTCGCTCCAACACCACCACTAGCTTTGTCCACGCCGTGAACTGTGTGCAATTTATCAGAATCGAGCGCTTGGTATGACACAACGTCGTCCAGGCGGTCCGTCTGACCAGGAGTAGCGTCAGGTGTTGAGGGCGGAATTGCCTTGTACGTGATTTGAACATTGCGCTTCGACTTCCACATGGGCAGAGTGCTGTGAGTGACGTTCCAAGTGCCTTGCAAAAAAGAAAGGCTGGGCGGTGAGTACCCCTGGGGCTGCGTCCCTTGGACGTTTTGCGACACGCCGGGCGCCCTGAGGATGACTGGTGATTCCGACTCCATATTGCGTGCACCAAAAGCCTGGCGAACTTGATGAAAAACTGTGAATGTGACTGTGACTTGTGCACTGGTGTCTCTCGTTGATGATGTACGAGGAGATCATCAGCTGGTGATTGTCATCAGGTGGTTGGCAGTCCAACATCCGCCCCACGTCTTTTGCAACTTCTATCCATCTTTTGCAACCAAGACAATCTAACAGTGGTTGGAGAACCCTTGCAAACTCCGCAATTGATATGCCGCCTGGTCTATTGTGGCAAGCAAATCATGGCATGTGTAGGAAGCATCGGCCGAGGAGTGTTTCGAGCATGCGTAATGCGAAAAAGGCCTGCCCAGTGATTACGACAGCTTTTCGTGAGGCGCAGCCGTCTTACCACGACACAGGTCTTATTTTTATATTCAACTCCTCTGTATTTACTTCTCAGATTCCCATTCATTGTTTATCCTTTGCATCTCATCTTGTCGCGTCGTGTCCAAGAAGCATTTGCCTCCCGATCGCTCCTTCGATTTTGAGTCTCCTTTCCATTTTGCCTCCCGACTTTTGACATCAACCAAATACTTGCATCTCCCAGAAACAAGACAAAATCTGCAACCCTGATCTCGAAACCTGTGTCACATCCATTAGGTATCGTTCTTCGGGAGTATGTTTCTATTCTTTTACTAACTCATTCTGTGCAGCAACCATGATGTCTAGCACAAATATCCTAACGAGCCTCTTTCTGTTGCCGTCTCTTGCTCGAGTCGCCTTCTCAGCAGTCACCAAGAGAGCTACAGCTTGCAACAACTCTCCAGACTTGTGCAGCAAAGCATACAACAATGTAACTTACCTCGGCGCCCACAACTCACCTTTCCTACGCGATACATCCACTGGTAATTCAGAAAGTGGAAATCAGTTTTACAACTCCACTGTTCAGCTCAGTGCTGGTGTCAGATTGTTGACTGGCCAAGTTCACAACAACAATGGCTCATTACACATGTGTCATACAAGCTGTACTCTTCTCGATGCTGGACTGCTGAGTGATTGGCTTTCAGAGATCAAGACGTGGATGGATGGAAATCCAAATGAGGTTGTAACTGTCCTTCTCGTTAACTCTGACGATTCATCTGCCTCGGACCTGGCGAGCGCATACACCACTGCCGGCATCACATCTTACGCCTACACTCCCACATCAACCACAGCTCCAACCGAGTGGCCCACCCTGCAGACCCTCATCAACGATGGAAAACGTCTGCTCAACTTCGTCGCTAGTCTTAGCGACAACACCGCTGCGCCTTATCTCATGGACGAGTTTACCTATATCTTCGAAAACAACTACGACAATACATCTCCATCAAACTTTTCCTGCGCGGCCAACCGACCCTCTACTGTCACCACAAGCTCCGCTCTGCAGCAAAACTTGATGCCACTCATGAATCACTTCCTCTACGAGACTACGGATCTCTTTGGAACCACCATTGAGTCTCCCGATCTCGGCAACATCAGCACCACGAACTCTGCATCGGGTGGCACTGGTGCTTTAGGAACTTCTGCGACCGAGTGCACCACCACTTATGGTCAGGCCCCAACATATCTTCTGGTCGACTTTTTCAATGTAGGCCCGGCTATTGAAACTGCAGACAGGCTGAATGGTGTCACCAGTCCTGTTGGCAGGACGAACGTGAGCACTGCTGCCTCGGCTCCCGCCAGTTCTGGCTCTACTCGCAGTGGAGTCTCGACTTTCTCTTTGGTCACGGCATTGATCGTCGCCTTCGTATTGATTGCATAGATGTATGCGCCTTGTACGAGACCTCTTTGGAACCGAACTATTTGAGCAGCTGCGGATCATCCATTGGCGGAACGATAGCCGCCTCCGCCGAGGATACACTTGACATCACACATTACATAGCGAAGGCGTTTGGGATTATCCGGAAGGCATTCACGTCAATCAAAACCGGTATATAGACTGCATCACGCATACGACCTAGACTCATGGATACGAATTCAATGAAAAATAAATTCAACAGAAGAGACCCGAATAACTGCTTCATTGCCATCACATCACAGGCAGTTCACATGCATTGATTGACCTCGTTACCGGTATGATGGGTTCAAGATTATAGCACCCCCGCCACCAAGAGAATTACCGAATAGAAGGCGACGTGGAGCAAGAAGGTTCATGACTGACATCTGTTATTGCAGCCCCTCATCTTCCTGTCCACTCGTCTCTGGGTTGGTGCCCGGGTTTCAGCTACAGATGACTTACCACAACACCGGGACAACCATCACAACCAACCGAGCGGCTCGTTCGGGAGACGCCCTTTCTGATCGTGGCTCGCCCGGTTACGACCGAAAATGTCAGACGATTGTGGCATTTCTTCGCGGTGGATTTTCAATGCGTCCGTTTTGTGTCAAGCCCCTTTGATGTAGATTTGGTGTGATGGGTGTGACTAGTTCTCGAGTACCTTTACATATATCTGGCAACAGCGTTTATTCTTGGCTGATGGATGTTTGGGTTCTTGCTAAGCGACATGCAACCCAACTGAAGGTAAAAAGAGCCGGCTGCAAGTATTGAGATTGTGTTGCTTCTATGTGTCTTGGTGGAGTTGATTTGTTTACATCTAGAGATTGAGGCAAGCGTCTTGCAGTGCTATGGAGACTCGCCATGACAGTGTGTCCTCGTGATTGAACAGATACGTGAGTATCCAGAGAACGCGCGGTGAGTGGTTTACGCCTAGAGCGCCTGGAAAGCAGCATCGAAGACGTTGGCAGATATTCGTTTCCACATGAACATACAGAACACGAACGTGATTTATTGATCACGCTGGCGCCCGATGGGGTTAATACAGAGCGGCAACGCAATGCAAGGGCTTTGTAATGTGACTGATCCGTCGTAGGCGAGAAACGATACAAGGCAGATGTACATGCATCTTAGCAACACCGCGCCGCAGAGACTTCTCGTTAAGGTCAAGCCGTGGGTATGAGCTCATGAAGTCCCGGAGTTATGGGGATTGGGTACCGACGGTCGGTCAATGCGGCCACTCCGCAGTTATCACGATTTTAGAGCTTTAACTTTAGAGCTTTAGTAACTTTAGCTAATTAGCAATATTATTAGCATAATTATTAGTAATAATAAGGTCAGATTTGTTGTACAATTAATGGTATTATCTACTATAAAGTAGTAGGAGTAGCAGTAGTAGTCTTAAGCGCGATAATGCGCTATAGGAGGTCTTCTCTAAGGGTAGCCTCGCCGGCTAGTCTCTAGTAGAGGCGAGCATTGTCGGCCTTAAGCTTAGCTACACGCTCCTCGAGAGTAGTAGTAGTAGCGGCGGTAGGAGTCTACATTTCTAGTTAGTAGTGTAAGTAGTAGTACCTATAGTAAAAGACTTACCTCTTCTTTCTCTTTCTTATTAGAGGGGTTAGCATTATAACGAGATCTACCCTTTAATCTATAGTAGGCGTAAGCTCTACTCTAACCCTCTACCTCCTTAGCGAATATATAGTAGTCCCTTCTCGGCTTACCCTTCTTCTTATCCTAGTATCGCTAGTAGTGACTAGTAGGAGCGTCCTTACTAGTATTAGTAAGCATAATAGCATTAGCGTCGTAGTACTTACGTAGAGTAGTAAGAGTAGTAGTAGTAGCGGTCTTGTCGTCGCTAGTAGCTTAGGCAACTAACTCTACCTAGCGAGTAATAGTAATAGACTACTATTATTACTTAATAGTAGGTCTACGAAGACCTCTAAGGGCTAGAGAGAGAAGGCTAGGCGTAGAGAGAGGCTTAGTAATAGCCTTAGCCTTACTCTTACCCTTAACCTTAGTCTTAGAAGTAGTAGGAGCACTATTATATAGTTAGAAGGTTAGTGTAGTAGGCGTAGTAAGTATAATAGTACGGTTCTTCTTTATCGTCGTCGTCGTCGTCGTCGTCGTCGTTACTCTTAGTAGTAAGGGTCTTTTTCTTATATATTCTTTTAATAAGGGGTACTCCCTTATCCTTACTATTAGTATTAGTATAAACCGACTACGTAGGCTCTATAGCTACCTTATTAGAGGTAGCTAGTAAGACCTATTAAGAGGCCTTATTCTTACTACGTTAAGAGCGCCTAACGCCCTCTATAGGAGAGGCTAACTAAGTAGCTAAAGGCTTAGTAACACTACTATAAGCGTAGCGAGTAGCGAGAGTTTAACTAGCTTTAGCGCTAGCGCGAGAGTCTCTATAAGTAGAGGTAGTAAAAGAGGTAGAAGAGTAAGCTATTATTAATACTAATATTATTACTACTATTATAGTAGTAGTAGTAGTAGTTACTAAGAAAGAGAAGAAGTGCGCGTAGTAAGAACTAAACTTTAAAAGCTAAGAAGTAAAGTAAAGTAAATAAATAACTATACTAATATATAATATACGAAAAGTTAGAGGGTTTGCTACTACACTACTATAGGTACTACGATAAAGAATATAATAACTTTTATTACTATTTAAATAAATAATATTAAGTAAAAAAAAAAAGAGCAAAAAGATAGTTTAGAAGAGAGTCGAACCCTCGACCTCTTATAACGTATTCGCTAAGTATAACTTATAAGTTTTAATCCTCGTAAGGGGTAGCGCCTAGTACTCTAGTAATATAATGCGAGCATACTACTACTAAGCTACTAAACCGCTAATTAATATTAGTATAGAACTAAGCAAGAATATATAGATATAACTTATAAACAATACTAATAACTAATACTAATAGAAACTAACATAGAAAACATTAGAATAGTAGTAGTAATAGTAGTATAGTAGTAGATTAACTATATTTACTGTCTTTGCTAAGCTTATTAACAAGTAACTACCTATAGAGGTATCGATAGCTTATGCCTACGTCTTTAAGGTCTTTACTACTACTACTACTACTACTTCTATTAAGAAGGTTACTCCTACTAAGAAGGTTACTCTTACTAAGAGGGCTACTACTAAGAGGACTACTACTAAGGAAGATCTTACTTATTAGTATGCTCTATCTATTATACGAATAAGCTATTTTCGTCTATAGGAGAGAGCTCTTTAAGTAGTAGAGGCTAGTAGCTTAGTATAATAGCTAGTTTAAAGTTAAATAAGAGTTTATATATAAGAGGTAGATTAAGCTTATATAGTTACTTAGAGGCATAGCGAATTCCCTCTACTAGATAACGCTTAATGTTCTAAGTAACTCGTAGCGACATAGAGACTATTAGTAAACGTAATCTAGAAGGTAAAGAAGATAAAGAAGGAGAGAATAAGTTAATACTAATAGGTTCTTAGTCTTAAAGTTAAGTAAGTTAAGCCCTACGTTCGTTAATATTCGCTAGTCTCTATTAAAATTATTAGTATTTTACTACTTATACTACTACTCTACTACGACTAAAAAGCTATACCGATATTAAATTATCTAGTAAGAGAGGCTCCTACTTAAGGGACTATCTCTAGCTTTATAAGGGGAAGACCTTATAGTATAGCTTAACGATAGTAACTCTACTACTATTCTTAGTAAAGGGGGATAGTATAGTAGTAATAGATTTATACTAAGAAGCTTATAGGTAGACCATTATTAGCTAATTAGTAGTAGGCTAGTTATTACGACCTTTAGTAGTAAAATTAGTAACTAAGAAGAGGTCCTTAAGTGTAATATTAGTATAAGGATAGATATTAAGAGCCTACTAAAGAAGGAAGCCTTAGCGACGGTAAGCTAGCGTAGCTAGTATCTTCTTATTAAGCTCTACCTCGTTATAGGCCTACTCCTATCGAGTTAGTAGATCTAGGGGTGCCTATAGCTTTAATCTACGCTCGTTATATATAGTTAAGATGTCGTATGCTTTAAAAGCTATATACGTCTAGTCCTTTATAGCCTTAAGCCTTAGAGTAGTAGCGATAAAGGGTATAAGGTAAGAGAGCCTAGTAATAGCTTAAGGTATCGATCTAGCATAAGAACTATAACTAGCATTAGCTCTTATAATGCTAATAGCTAACTATCTAGCTTACTCTATACTAGTCGGAACCCTTCTTAGAAAGACCTATTAACCGTTAGCTCGACTATGTATAATTATAGGGCGGCGAGTAGTTATAGAGATAGCTATTAGCTTAGAAACTAGCATAGAAGCTGCTAAAGTTCTAATGCTTATTACTTATATGCTTTATAGTGCTTATAATAACGAAGAGGTATCCTTAACTTTAAGAGGAGATGCTAGATTAATAAGGTTATAGACCGGATAGCGCTACTTATTATAGTACTTTAAGTATAGTTAACCGTCCTTAGGATAGAAGCGGCTCTAATAGGATACTATATTAATAGATAGATAGATAGAGAGACGAGAGATTAACTAGAGTTAGCTAGTAGGAGTAGTCCTTAAGTAGCTTATAGATATTAAGTAATATTTGTTGTTTTCTAATATCTATCACTTATAGTATTAGCATGTTTTGCTATAGTAGTGCTACTAGCACTATAGCGCGTAAATTACATAAATATCGCCTTAGATTCCTATTAAAGTTTTAAGGAAAAATCTTAGTAGCTTTATTAGTAGTAGTATAATAGTAGTATGTATAGTAAAATACTTATAGATTAGATGATTCTTTTAAAGAATATTTAATAGATTATAAGAATCGTTATTAATATAATTAGGTAGGATATCATATATGCTATAGAGTGCTTTAGTAAGTCCTATATACTATAGCTGCTAATTAGTAGCACTAAGTAGTTAATTAGACTCGTAGAGCGTCGGATTAATATTACCGGCATGCTTATAGTTAAAAATGGCCTAACGAAGGTATAGATATGCTTATTTATATAGCCGGCCGTATTCGCCGTTATCGATAATAATAATCTAATTAATTTCCTTAGCTTTAATAATACCGTGCGTACTAGGGAATTAGATAGCTAATTTAGATCGATACTACTTAAGTATATAAGCTAGAAGGTATTCGTCACTATTAAACTCCTTAAGGTACTACTTCTATAGCTTAAGCTCTTATATATTAATGTCTAATCCTTATTTAGCTACTTTAAAGAGCTCTAGCTAGCGATATAGTACTTTAGGAGAGCCTAGAATTGTATAAGGATAGGCGCTTTAAGTTCGAATTAGATGGCAATTCTAGAGAGTAGCGAACATAGAGCTAGCTTATCGTATAATTAGCATGTAGATAGTAAGGAAAGTAACCCTATTAAAGAGATAGCGACTATTATATAGAATAGTATCGAAGAAGGTAGTCTATGCGCTAATACTACTTATCGTTATCTAAAACTACTAAGATTCTATATGCTAGTTCTACTTGCTAGTTCTATACTTAAAGCAGTTAGCAAATAAGAGCTTCTTACTAGCTTAAAGCTCTTAAAGGCTATAGTAAGTGTCGGCCATTATAGTAGTCTTATTACTATAGTTAGTACGAACAAATTATAGTATATAGCTAAGCTCTTTAATAGTCTTAACGTATTAATTAAGGACTAATACTACTAAGCGAGCAGAAATACTAGTATAGAACTATATAACTAACCTTAAGAAGTGGTTAATAGTAGCGTATATTTAGATACCCTAACGCTTAAGCTTATAGTGCGCGTCTATTAACTAGAGGTAGTTTAGCCCTAGTAAATTAGCCTTACTATAGCGGTTCTTAATCTTCCTTTAACGTCGAGAGAGGCCTTCGCTATAGCCTTTATAGTTAAGAGAGTAAGCGATACGATATAGACATTCTCTATTTAGTATAGTTAGTATAATCTTAGACGATGTTTGCTATAAGGCTACTATAGTACTACTACTAAGAATAGGAAGAAGTAAAGAAAACTATTAGTTATATCATTTGCTATAGAACTACTATAAGTACTACGAATTAGATAAACTTACTTACTAACTATATAGTACTTCTCTCGCATATATAAGTATAGCATTCCTTTTCTAAAGTCATTAATGTCTTCTCTTCTATACTTATCGATTAAGGCCTCTTATATAGTCTACTTAAGCTCCTCTATATAGCATTATAGTATACGTTAAGGTAGACTAAGCTCTTCTTAGATTTAATAGATAGTGCGTATATAGATCGAACTATAGCTATCTAGTTTAAGGATAGCAGCTATAGTAGCGTCGCTAAATTAGAACTCCTAGAATAGCTCCTTAATATATACGCTAACGATAGTATAGTTAGTATAAGTTAAAGATAGTCCCTATTACTAAAGCCTTCCTTCTAGCGTTCGCTTCTTAATTAAGACATGCTAATTAGCTAGCTTTATAACTACTACATCGACTATCGCTCCCTCCTCTTTAATCTAGCTCTTAATATAGTCCTTCTAAGGCTTAAGGTTAATTGCTTTACGTAGCATGGTAGCGGTAGCGACGGCGAGGTACTAGTAACGGCGAGGTGCTAGTAATGGCGAGGTACTAGCGATAGCGAGGTACTAGCGATAGCGAGGGCGATGGCGATAGTAAGGTATTAGTAGTAACGATAGGGTAGAAGGGAGGCTTTAACGCGTCGATATTATAATAAAAGGTAAACAAAGCCATGGCTTTCGAATTTGTATGGCAGCTACTAATAAATTAGAAAGCTCTAGCTAGCTAACCTTAAAGATCAGAATTCGAAGTGTTAAAGCTCTGAAATCGTGATAACTGCGGAGTGGCCGCACTGACCGACCGTCGTACCGAGATCGGATATTGATCCATCATGCAGGTTTTTGGAACTGCAGGTAGTGGAAAGAAAAGCTCGTGAGTTACAAAGCTCGATAACTAATCAGATGGTTACACAGTTCTCTGTCACCACGAGAAACATGGACTATGCAGCTAACACGGAATGTAATAGAGTGATAGAGCTCATGTACCGACTTAACAGCGAACCAGTTAGCGTCTCCATTGACAAGGCGGGCCGGGCCCTGTCATCGAAGAGATCCATAGTGCTGGGAACGTGACGAGGTTGCATAACGTTGGGATCGCTTGACGCGTAGACCGAGACCATGGCGTTGCAGTTCACAAGTGCCAACCCACTCTTGTCGCCTTGAAACTGTAGTGATCCTTGGTATCATAGGAGAGCAACAAGCAGGGGTACTTTGCCTGCTTCTACCTGTCAGATCTACACTTGCAAGACCCGAAAACAGAGGATCCAAGATCGCAGTGCAGTGCGATGGCGCCACAGGGAATGGTGGCTGCTCCATTCTGCTTGAGAATGCGAACCATCCAACCCAACCAGCTGTGGGCATGTGGTAGTGACAGTTGCAATAACCGTATTGTGTCATAGTCTAGCGAGAACGCGTGTAACCTCCATGAGAACAGGCACATGGAAAGGTAATCTGTAGTGGCATGCCGCGCATAGCAAGGGGAGGCTCTGATCTTGGTTCGGGATCGGGCTATCCACAACTGATGAACCGTGTTTCACAACGTCTGTGCCGCTGGATGCAAGAGTAGCATCATCTAAGGGAAGTGATGGATCGAACCCACATGCCTGTGATATAGATCAGGGCTGGTGGCCTAGCAGCTGCATGGGCGGTTACATCAGAACTCCTGTTTGTCAAATCAGAGACGTTGTATGCACGATCTCAGAGGGATCCACGAGTGTGATGTCCACGTCAGAACACGGTCCTTGTCAATCATCGATCTGTTGAAGCGGATCGCGCAAGCTAGAAGAATGGGTCCTCGTGTTGACCCGCTGTGAAGTGTGGGCGTACAGTGCAATACAACAGCAGGACACTGCACAAATTTGCAGAAAACGTCCCATGCCTGTGGAATGTTCCAAGATGCTGTGTAATGCACGCCCTTCCCCGGCGTCAGGGGGTTGTGGGTTTCCAAGAGCAAGGGCGAGGCACGATAGTCGACTTTGCAGAGGCCCGAACACTCGGTAAGACATTTAAAGCCCATCCCGGTTTTGCATTCTGTGCTCGCAGATTCGAAAGGCCTCAGCAACGTGCATATGCAGCTGGCTGACCCTGGGAGCGGCAAGGTCATAAAGATCGGGTTTGGCAGCTATCAAAGCGGGGACACCCGCACCTTGTTCAAGAACGAAAAGATGACATGCCGTTCGGGAGATCCAATCAATCTGCTGAACCGGCTTCCTTCTGCGTCCCGCAATGAAGCGTGCATGGAGCAACGTTTTCTTCTTAATTCCCGTGAGATGCGGGACACCACAGTCGCGATGGAACAATAGCAGTCGACAGATTCCAAAGGCACGGCAGAAGCCAGGGAACAGCTGCATCCCATACGGCACGCGCAACGTCTGATTCAGGCCGAGGCAGCATCATGTTGTTCAGCTGGACGCTCATTTGAAGACGCTTGCGACGACTCGCTTGTACGTGCACAAAGCAACGAACGACTCGACTCGTGAGCAGCCTTCCAAACAGCTGAGCGCTCGTGATGGGAAGTATGATCAGCATCGACTATTGATGTGTGGGCCTCTTCTTCCCTGAATGCAATGCCGCTAGAGCGGCCACGAGATCCGAAGCAGGTGAGGCTTGTCCAGGAGAGAGATTACTCGAGCCACCGCCGGCATAGCCGCCAAAGACCGCCAAAGATGCGCCATTGTTCTTCCATGTTCCGAGGAGAGGTACGACTCTAATCCACTTTGCGGGATGTCACTCTGTCTAATAAGATAGTGGTGCGAGCGTCCACTGTACTTGTCTACCATCCATTTGAGACCTGGTACGGGCTCCGTACTCCAGAACAGAGACAGGAGATTACTGAACCAAACGGTCACAGACGCCAAGAGACGTCAATGCACATCCAAATCATCATGAATCGTGCAGCTGCCTCTAGGGAATGAGCCCTGGCCTGCACGTCAGTGGTGCGGCCGCTACTGTCAACTCTACCCAGATGTGAGACGCCAAAAACACAAATCATTCTTCCATGGTGGCGTCTTCGCCGTTTTGGGTTCACTTTTGGCTCGCAGAGATACCGGCTCCTACGATAGCTGACTCGGGAATCCCTGTCAGGCAACTTAGCCAAAGGTCACCATGTTCCGAATGCGTACACGCAGCAGAACGGTGCAAAGGCACAACAGAGCGGTCTAGCTGGCTGAGGCCGCAAAAGACACTGATCCCAGCAGATCGGTCGTCTGCGGCTGCACTATCGTTGCGTCCTGTACGTTCCAATACTCGACGTGCAGATCCCAGGGTCGACTTGCACTTCCCTTTTGCCCTAGCTCACAAATTTCAAGGATGATTGTCATGGGTGGATTTTCTGGAAGTCCACTCCGGCAAAGTTGTCATTTGTCTGGTGGGGAAAAGGTTACATCACGAGCACGGCGCAGCCAATGTGAAGGGCCGGAGCGTCGGTAGTGTAGATGATAATGTGTGATTCAGAGCTACATCTCCACCAGGCAGAGCTACGCAGAGTAGGCTTTTCGGATTCGAGCTGGCACATGTACCTGACAGGCTGTCACGGATCTAAGTTAGAACGTGCTGATATACCAAACGTGCCGTGCGCCGTGTCTGTGGGGGAGACATGACTTGTGTATGACTAAAGTTGTTGACCGAGTATTGTCGCTCGCTGGATAAGCGTCTCGCACGTACGAGGAGCCAGCTGCGAGAGCCGGTCACTAGCGATGCCACTACAGCCTTCTTTTTCGTTTTGTGCCACCACATGGCAGCGAGTCGATGAAGTATGGGTGTAGCGGCATGCCAAGCGAGAGCGCAGATTGCGACTCTCCCATTACGGGCAGTCAAGACGAGATTGACAAGCGTCACGACAAAGTCAGGGGTTGTAGGCACCGGACGAGATACGAGGGCAGGTAAGAAGGAAGGAAACCCTGCGTCGCCGGGCTCCGATCAGGTAAGTTCAGCAGGCGCGCCAAACTCCAAGAGCCCGGCTGGCTTGCATGGATTGATTGGGATCATAGGAAGCATAACTAATCAAAGCAGCCAACAGTGGACTCCGGAACACGCTCGAGACATACATCACGGTGCATTGCGTTTTAAACCTCCGCCCGGGCGACGGCTCGTGCGCGAGCTTCCGTTACCCACCGCTATGGCGTCGGCATCTGCATTGTCTTCTTTTGGTGCCTCGTCCAGAGACGCCAGGGACGGTTGTGACAGGTTGGCCGGCGAGCTAGGTCAAGCCATCCCGATCAAAGCACCGACAATGATTTGCACTTGGTCTCTGTTGGCGCAGGACGCTAGCACACCCACTGACGGCTCCCAGGGAGGCCCGTTCAAAACGATGGAGCGTGCTTCATGTCCAAAATTATACATGAGAGCTGCACCGCCCGTCCAGCACCACCGCCCGATACATGTGCTTTTGTACCCAAGACTCGACCTGACCTGCAGCCCTTCCGCCTCGTGATCCCATCCGACTGGTAGTCTAGCATCTCTGCTTTCATCCTTTAAACGTCCAGCTCTCTCCGGACTCGCTCCTTCTCACGTTCTGGACCACCTTTGCTGAACAACAACAAGTCTTGGTCACCAACCAACCATCCATTCTCTCGACCACTCCATCATCTCCAACAACGTCAACACTATGGATGGCATTACTCTTCTTGATCGCTCTCGACACAGCTTCGGCATGTATCATGATTCAATCCGTAGAGACGCTTCCGTCCATCATGCCTCTTACTCGTCCGCATCACACTCGACTCGCCCCTCGTCACACTCACCGCCGTACAACAGCGGCGAGAGCAGCAAGCCTTCTTTGCCCTCATTGAGATCGGTAAGCACCAACTGACATACCAAACCAAGACCTAAACTCATAAGTCCCTAGGTGCTTGGAGAATCGGGAATGAGCCCACCCGCAACTCCTCCTTCTCAAGGTCTTTCGTTGCAGCCCCTGCCCAGAGAGCCCATATATGACCACCAACCTACATACAAACCTGCAGCTCTCTATCCTAACAAGAGGACGCGGACTGATTCGGGCTGGGATGCTCGCACTCCGGAACGAACATTTTCCGACTCTGCTCCCACAAGTCTACCATATATGCCGGCCCGCCACGAGGAGACAAGACCCCGCTCGCAGTTTGACCTACCTACCCCATCCAGCCGTAGTCCTGTCATTCACAGCCATCATGCCTCTCCAGACCTCCGTGGCCAAAGAGCAGACTTGCCCAGGACTTATCCCAGCCCTGCTCTTCCTCGCTCTGATGCCTACGCTACGTCTGATCCCATGTTGACAGCCCGTAACCGCTCGAGTATGTACAGCAATGCCTCTTCTGTTTCGCAGGATGAGGATATGCGCAGACACTCTGGTTACGGCGAATATCAACCTCAACCTGCTCGTGACAGATATGCCGTCGAGCCTCCGCGTCAATCGTATATGCCTGTCGCTCCAACCAACATGCACCGCGAGGAATATCCACCAGGGGCCAGACTTGATGTTCCTCAAGCTTATGGCAATGCTCCATATCCCTATTCGCACGCATTCTTTGTTCCTTCACATTACGAGTACCAGAATGGGAAGTCAAGGAAGAGAAGTAATCTTCCCAAGCAATCGACAGAGATCATGAAGCGATGGTTCGACGAAAACATGCACAACCCATATCCCAGCGAGGAACAGAAAAGGCATTTCGCCGCTGTTGCCGGCATAAACTTGACTCAGGTAAGGCTTCAACGAGATCAGCTGTACTAGTCTCATTGCTAACGTCCCACACAGGTCAGCAACTGGTTCATCAACCACAGACGCCGCTGCCCCGAGCTCAGAGAAAAGCGCGACAAAAGTCGGGCTGGAAGCCGTGACGATGACATGCAATGAACGTCTCAACAGCTAATTCACAATCATCTGGTTCAGCGAATTTGGGTTACATATTGCACGGAGTTTTCTCTTTCTTCTTTTTTCCACCCCTTCGGCAAAAAAAATCATGTTTGCTACGAAGGAACTGCATTTGGCAACATGCACCTCGATCATGGTTGGGATAGTCGGGCATGTAGAATTGGTTTGGGACACGCATGGGGATAACCACAGATACCCGAAATGTCTTACTCTTTTGGCATTTTTCCATATACATACGTCAGATATAATATTGTTCAGAAACCGAAACCGACATCACTCAGCCAAGAAGCATCTCTACTTTAGGATAGAGCATCAAAGACGCAAGCATAAACGCAAGATTTGTCAACAGGCGAAAGCGAAGAGTTCATTTAAAGAGTAGATTGCGTAAACCTAAACTTGGTCAGACAGCCGCGACAGTAGCCTCCCAGGCTTTTTCGTCTGCTCCAAGCGGTGTCGGAAACTCCTAGCAATCCGACAACGACACCACAAGGTGGGGACATGTAACAATCGTGACACAGTTACGGAAGTTTAAAACGAAGAAGGTCTTAGGAGCGGACGTTGCTAGCGAATCCTTTAAAATCGCCTCGGGTCCATCAACCACTTTTTGACAGCACGACACGAGAGCGTTTGAAAGTTCTTCCTTTGAACCCACTCTTACGGACGTATCGCATCCCAACCTGTCATTGAACCTTATTCAATGAAGCCGCACTTTGGCCGCTAGCGGGTAAATCAAGCAAGCAAAGCAAGCAAGCAAGCAAGAGAGAGCCAATTCGTTAGGGGTACGAGTACGAATCAAAAAGAAGTTATTCGACGCAGATCATCGAATATTAGAAATTTGATAATGGCAAGTCGAAGCTTGGTTTGCACGTCTTGTACCAACTGGAGATCTCTCCGTGGGAACTCAAGCTCGCAACGATCAGCCGGTGTCTTGATTCGGATCTGACACCCAGACAGGCAGCTGTAAGGCATACCCTTTTATGCTTCATATAAAGGCGTTCATCGACCGAGCTACTCTGACTGAAACATTCATCATCTAAGTACAAGCAAACCTATTGAATCGTGCACACCGTTTTGCGCCCACAATCAACGACAATCAAACCGGCTCAGCTGGTGACTGCCACAAGTTGCAAGTGTAATTTCGCGCGATCTACGAACGTGTAGATACAGTAAGAGCCGAAAAGTCTAATGCACTAGTGGGTCCGGCTCAGAGCGGACTCATCGCCAAGAAAATGTGCGGTTCATAGACAGGGAGATCGTGGCCCAAACGTGCTAAGTGAGATCTCTTGGCAGCCGTCGCGCTTACGTCTGCAACTCCACAGTCCGCGGGCACAAGACGCGGCGCAGCCTTCTGCCTGTCAGTACTCACAGTCCAATCAGCTTGACGCCTCGGTTGCCGGCCACGGCCACTAACCTGTCCAGTCCCCTGCACTGGGTTTGACACCGTTACTTGAGACATTGACTGCCCTGAGTCTTGACATTTCATCATGACTCGAGGTACTGTAGCAATTCCCCGTTGTCTCCTTTGAGCGCCGTCAATAGGGCAAGGGCTTGCGATGCTTGATGTTTTCCTGGTCGTATCGACTGCTATCATGCATCCTCGGGATCGTCACTACCGTGGACTCGCGCCACTGACAGATCAGACAGCTGCCTTTTTTTCGAAACTGGAAAAGGAGGTTCGAGACAAGTGGCACACTTGTCACCGTCGTCGACAGCCTTTCGATCCTTCGCGCGTGATTGTGTTACCGCACCAACGCAATTCCCCCTTACTGCGGACGAATCATGCTTTGATGTGCACGTCACCGCTCTCAGAGCACACACCGTCTTCTCAAAACACGGGCGGCTGGCTCAGCCTCGCTGTGGCCTGTCACATTGTTCATTCGTACTTCCAATGAGATGAAACCATCCAGCTTGTCCTGTCCGCGGGGCCTTGTCACGTCTCTGATGCTTACCGTGCCTGCAGCTGGCAATGTGAGGATAAAAACGAATACAAGCCACAACACTACCCACCATGGCCCTAGTTGCAGTTTGGGCGGAATATCGCGTCACCGCCTTGAAGGGATTCGGGCTCCGTCATCACCGATTGTGGTACAAGTATATTAATTCGCAGATCACCAAATGCCTCGCGCCATAGTTGCAATCAATGTGAATCCGGGAACAGGCACACAAAAGACTGACTGACAAAACCAGGATGCCTGCGATTCATTGTTCGATGCGCCATGATGTTCTGGACCACATCGTCACGATTATCAACAAGAAAGTTTGGAATCACAGATTGACAGCCAAGACGATTCTTGAAGGTCCACTAACAACTTCAATCTGATCCCGTAACCTATTAGCCAAGATCTGTAACCAGAACCTTAGCATCTTGATGATAACCGGGGCTGAATGAAATCCTTTACGGATGATTATTCATCTTCCAAATTCTCAATATCCCGGCTTTTTACGTGCGAACGCTTCGGCAGCCGTCATGGCCGCCATGCCGGCGACGAACCGTCCCGCAATCTGCCATATTGACTATCTGTTTTGACTCAACCGTGGGACCCAACTTCGTGCTATATGTGCTCCGAGCATTGATTGCAACAGCCCGTCAGCGTCGCAGAATAAAAGGCGACATATTGACACCATCGATGTGTCAGAAGCGAGACCAGGGGCCGTCTGCCTAATCAACGAGCGAGGTCAGATGCTCTTTTGGACCGTGGTCCTTTGCGCAGGACAATCGTTCTGGCGCTTTGAGCATGGAGCTTGACTTTACGCTTCCCCCACTCGTGCTCAGCCATGGCGCTGACTCGACCTTATCCTCAAAGTAGATCTGAGGCTCGCCTCTCCAAACATTAGAACGTCTATCACATTTGAGTGCCCACAAAACGGCCCATAACAACTCAGTCGGCAGAGACAACAAATGTTCCGGCTCTGATCTGTCTTGCAGGGCTAGACCGAGGCATGAGCGCCATCGACCGCCGCGAAGACCTGCCACAGGCAAAATGATATCCATACGGATCTACATCCATAGTCTCCACTCCAGATCGTGGTTCCACAGATGTTGGCGGCAGTCTAAACCATCTAGTCTTGATACCCGTCCGGCACTTGCAACTCCAGGGACAATCGATGGAATGGGAGGACACAATTGGAGCTAGCTGGATTTGCCATCTATCTGCAGCTAGTCTCGAGCACACACGTAAGCAAGCCTTCAGCGCGTTGCAGTGCAGACTCTAATCTGCTCCAAAGGTTCGTATCAGAAGCGAGAGCACCCTCCTCCCACCGCTCCTCTTGAGAAAGTACCAGTATGCAATTGATCGACGGCCTAGCCCCTGAACAACTCAAACCATGCCGCGGGACCCTCTGTTTCCCCATTGAGGCAATACGCCAACACATCAATCTGGTAGGTACAAGTCATGCAGTAGGGTCTTGCCATCAGTAGAGCCAGCCTCGACTCAAGCAATCACGGCTGCAGTCTAGAGTGTGTCTACGAAGTCGGAGCAATCTACATTTCGTTGAGATTTCCAGACGCGAATGCTTTCCTCGAGAGCAAGGACGTTCTACCAGCCTCTACTGTTTTCGCTGAAAGGGGGGAAGTCCCAGCCGGTCTCGCAACAGTAATCAATGAGACATTGTTCTGTCCATACAGCTACGGCACATTGAAACGGTACAACAAACTAACTGCCGTTGTTGTTCATTGGCGATGGCAGCTGTCCGGAAAGGTATTGCAAGTATGGACAAAAACATATGCGTTGCAAAGATAAGTCCGAGTCGAAGGCGAATTTGAGCGTTGCACATATTTCCCTACTCTATTACAGAATCTGAATCTTGTGCTTATCTCTACTCTCTTACAGATTCGTGGTCCTGCTACATAGGTTCTCTGTCATTGTGATCCTACGCTTCTCGAGCGCCATCACTCAGCTCGACCAGTCATCTTCAGACTCTCAACAACAAGGTCAGCCGAAAAGGCCATGATCTTCATGCATGATGCACCTTGACAAAGTCTGATAACCGGGTTTCCTACTGCATGTCTCTCAGCACTCTGCAGCCAGCAAGAAAGCAAGCAACTAAATAAGCAAAGCAATTTTCAGCTGGCCACTATTACACACAAGGGCATCGAGGCAGCCGATAGATAGTACGTGGCTTCCAGACTGCTTATTCCAGACTCCGAAACACTCGCTATTCGCTGTAGTCTTTGTATATGCAAAATGATGGATGTGCACGCTTTCCAATGACTGTATTCCTACTTCTGTACAGTGGCTTCGAGGCATCTGATAGATAGTGCGTGGTTTGTAGACTGCCTATCATGACCTCGATTCCATCTGCTCTTCGTCGAATATGCAGACGACTGATATGTATGCCGTCCAGCGGACGTGAAAGCCCTCTCTGTGTTCTCCAACAAAGATCGGTCGGAAAGCAAATGGTGTGATTGTCATGACAAGTCTGTAGACCAATGACATGCATCTCTCCCATGAGCCCCGAGTCAACTGACCTTACTCGAGTGCCCTACCCAAGTACCCCAAAAGAGTAAAAGGTATACGACATGGCAATTCTTCGCATTCGCAGCGAGATTGGATTTTTTTTCTTTTCTTTTTCTTTTTGGCAGAGTTATTCCGATACCGAAGTGAGAAAAGAAAAACAGATCCATTGCAATGCGAAAGACAAAAAAGTGCAACCTTTCCCTAGACCTAGACATGTGGTGGTGCTCAGCATGCGTGTATGCATGCGTTGTAGAGCCATACAACGGTGAAAGAAGGGGTGGGCAGTCCGAGCGAGACGGGGTATTGCTGTTTTGGTTGCTTGACTCAGGACGCGGCTCGCTATGTCTGCATGTACATGCGGCTTGATGCAACAACTTTGCCAAAAGCCCCAGAAGTAATGAACGTGCACTTCAAAACCTGATTCGCGATCGAGAAAATAAAATTAGCACACAAAGCGTTGGCCTTGCGAAGGCTTGACTGTTCTTCGAGTCATTCACGAGTAGCGTCTCGATAGATATGAGTTCTTGACATACGTTCTTGAATTTAGGGGCAAGAAAAAGCTATGTAACGGCACAAGACCTGATAGAGATGTAGCGAAGGCGGGCCGGCCGACCGGCATATAGGTAAAATGCTTGAGTACAAAGGAAACAACATAATTGTGGAGTATGACCCGAAAGAGTGGGCGACCCCTTTTGGCTAGCACGTCTACTCGTGGTCTTTCTCGTCATACGCAGGAGCATCTTCGTACTTGGGGAGAGGCTCCTCGTCGACATTGTTCTCGACGACGACGACGACACCCTTCTCGGCGCTCTCGGTGTCTTGTTCAGATTGAGCGACACTAGCGTAGCCACGCTGACCACCACGACCAAACTTGATCCACAAGAACGAGATCAAGCGACCAACGAGCATGCCAATCAGGCTGACGACCATGCCCATAGTCACACCGGCCATGACAGGAATCAGAACGGCGACAAATGCGTGAACAAATGCAGGGAAGAAGTGGTGGTGTCTGTGGTGATGGGGGCCGTGGTGAGGGCCGTGGGGTCCGTGGTGGGGGCGAGGATGAGCACCAGGGCCGTGAGGGTGATGACGGTCAGGACGGGCATCGACATCAGGATGCATGTCGAAGTGAGGTCTGATGTGACCTGGCAGCTTGTGAGGGGGCTTACGACCACCACAGCCACCGAAAGCATGAGGCATGCCGGGCTTGAAGTTTGACATTTTGTCTTCAACAACAGACTTCCACTTGCAGAGAGCAGCAGGAAGCATGCCACAGTCCTTGGATGGCTTGCCAGGTGCAATATGGGTACCAGGAACGTGCTTGGGAGGAACAGCATCGACCGAGATGATCATCAGCGAACCGTCGGCGCCCTTGAGAAGCTTGAGGTCAACAGCGTCAAGGGCCATGGGCTGCGACTCCAGCCTGGCGACGTGGTAGTTAATGCTGACAAGCACATCATCGACAGCAGAAATGGTCTCCTCGTGCACACTCATGCCAGCTGA
Organism: Aureobasidium sp. EXF-3400; assembly: GCA_024195585.1. Lineage (NCBI taxonomy): Eukaryota > Fungi > Ascomycota > Dothideomycetes > Dothideales > Saccotheciaceae > Aureobasidium > Aureobasidium sp. EXF-3400. The sequence goes on from SWBL01000013.1 coordinate 26,902, forward strand.
TGAGACACGGAGAGGAGTGATTTGGTCGGGGTTATTCTTGATATCAGCCAGTGAGGCTGACGATTGGATCTGGCCAACGGTAGGTTCATCGAATGCAAATGTGCCATCGACGGGGTAGACCTTGACGCCGTTCAAGAGGAGGTCCTTGTCGTTGGCATCAATAGTGAAGTTGAAAAGAACATCCTTTGAACCTCCCTGGATCCAGACAATGTCATCATCTCCCTTGTCCTGGGCTGACTCCTGCTGGGGCGAGGGGAAGGCGCATCCAGAACAGTGGACCTTGATGGCCTGGGATTTGGGATCGAGAGCGATTCCCACAGCACCAGAACGCGAGTCGGAGATTTTGCTGATACCAGGCGGGAGAAGAATGGCGTTCGCGCCTAGCGAAAGGGCGGCAAGCGCGCCGACTGTGCGGCCAAGCATTGTGGTGATTGTCAAGAAGAGTGGATGTGGTATGTGTGTCGAAAGGTGGATGGTTTTGGGTGTTTTGCAAATCGATGTGATAATGAAGTTGATGACAAGGAAGGAGAGGCAAAGGAGCTGAATAGGCAACAAAGAAGTCTGACGTTGGGTCGTGGCAGGTGAGGGTGACGACGACTTTCGTATCGTCCAATTATAACTCTGAGCTTACAAACTATCACAAAGAGCAGTCTTTCCGACCGTCTCTGCTCTCTTTCTCGCAACACGAGACGGTGCTGCTCAAATAAAGCCTCGTTCTCCTACCTGTACTCGCCTTTCATCTTTACCAGCTACGAACAAGTTCGAAGTGCGCAAAGCAGACTGATGCCCAAGACGATCGGATCCCGCGAGAGCCGGAATGCCGACACCCGGTCTCAAGTAGCTGCCCTCACTTTACTCTGCCAGCAATCATGCCATCTATGGACTTTGCCAGCATCGCAGTATTCAGACTTCTTCGATTTACCAAGTTGCTGTTATGAATGTTACTTGCCTTGATTTCATCATGACTAACAACTGCTGAGAATCCAAGTTGTGATGGTGTCGCTCAAGTATTATTACGGTTTTGATCTGCAAGTTGTGGCTGCATCTAGATTCGCTTCGTATTTACCCCGCTCGGTCAACAACAGCGTCAGGGTTGTTCTGTCAACGAATTATCTACGAACAATGCATCGATTATCGAAGCTCGGTTGATGTCGAGGTTGGGAGGCATAGCAGTATAGCCTCGGCTTGTAGATAGCACAACTATGTATGTAAATCCACACCTCAACTCACAACGAACGTCCACCCAGCTCAGCAACTACCACGAAAATGTCGTCCGAAAAGGTCCCAAATGATATTGTTCTCTTCCACTACGCCTTCTCTCCCTTTGCAAAGAGAGTTGTCTGGTATCTCAAATTACGCGGCATCCCCTACGCCGAATGCATTCAGCCCTTAGTTCTACCACGCCCGGACTTGGCTGAGTTGGGCATCAACTACCGCCGTATCCCTCTGCTTTCCATTGGCCGAGATGTGTACTACGACACCCGCCTAATCCTAGCAAGACTAGAGCAAAGCTTTCCGGCATCGTCATCACACCCAGCTCTATCGACGCCCGAGAACAAAGGACTGGAGGCCTTGCTAGAGAAATTCACAGTCGATGCTGGTGTCTTCTCAAAGGCAGCTCAATCTCTTCCGCCTGATTTGCCGACCATGAAGGACGAAAAGTTCTTGAAAGATCGGGCTGATTTTACGGGCACTAGCTGGTCGCAGGACGCTCGCAAGAAAGGCTACCCTGAAGCACTGGCACACATCAGACATACATTTGACATACTCGAAGCCCTGCTTGCGGACGGTAGACAGTGGATTGGGGCAACGGACAAAGTCAGTCTGGCAGACATTCACGGTAAGATCGCCAGAGATGCAAACGCTAAGATGATGAAACTGACCAATGCATGGCAGCTGCTTGGCCCTTCATTTGGGTTGGCGACATGCTCCCCAAGCAATCATTCGCCAAAGATCAACACCCCAAGGCTTGGGCGTGGTTAGGCCGCTTCAAGAAAACAGTCAGGGAAGCCGAGAAGTCATCAAAGGCAGTTGCGTTGGATGGTCACGCTGCAATGCAGCACATCGTATCTGCATCTTATCACGATCAACAAACCGGTGTGGACGAAAATGATCCCGTCAAACTCAAGGAGGGCGACCTTGTCCAATTGTGGCCTACCGATAGTGGCTTCCGACACAAAGATCAGGGGCAGCTGGTTAAGCTCACGAAAGATGAAGTGGTGCTTGCTATACTAACCAGAAGTGGAGGCAAAGAAATCAGAGTCCACGCGCCAAGATGGGGCTTCAGAGTTGTCAAGGCAAAAGCCCAACTCTAAGAACGATTGTACATGCCCCAATATGGAATGCTGCAATAAGCATGGATATTGAACAAGAGAACAGACTCAAATGCATATAATGATCCATAAGGAGCACTGTACCGGCAGGGAAAGATGGCCAACATTGCAAACATTTATGAAGTGACAGAAAGATAATGTTCAGAATGCTCAGGGACGAGCCCATGTGAAAACGAAAGCCGAATACTCTGGCAATTGTGAAATCCGTCCTGGAGGAAACGTAGGTTGCGCCTAGATGATATCCAATATGGCAATGTGCAGGCTTAACAAAGATCATCATAACATCTCAAAGGAAATCATGCCTGGGAAAACCCCCAAGGCTTTTGTGCAGACCCAAGCATAGATTACCTCGTAAAGCAAAACGCCGGGAACAAGCCATACCAGGCTTGTCATGCAGAAAAAGAAAAACTCCATCGGCTCTTGTCCTTGCGCTGGACTGCGTCTGGTGGTTCTCATAGAGCACACCGAGACTTAAAACTCCGTCATGGTTACTCCGAATGGTTCTGAGCAGAGGCCCTGTTGGTCCGAGAGGAGTAGAGTGCACGTAACAAAAGATGCAAGAGCACATGTGATGGCAGCATCAAGACCCCTATCCTGGGAGCCAGGCATGACTGGTCAAGCAAAGAGACGGGATTACCAGTAGCGGAGCAGAAGATAACAAGCATAATTGCTGAACAGTGGATCGGATGAGTCAGAAATATCCAGAAGCGATCAGATCATTCATTGGGCAGCCGCAATCCTCGATCCAATTTGCGAGGACTTATATCCTTAGGCGGCAAACATGATCCTAGTTGATCCTACGGCGAGGAGCGCCACGATCCGAGCCAGGAGGAGCAGACGGACGTTCACGACCATATGAGGGATCCACTGAAGGGGATGGACGGGCATAAGGTTGGTCAGGCATGGGCGTTGGCGCAGGATAGGCTGTAGGCAGGCACATGACCGTTAGCTATCTATTATGGAATTATGTGAGCATCTCTTAGAAGACTTACGGCGTCCGTAGGAATCGTATTGTGGCATGCCGCGTGTAGGGTAGTTACTAGGTGGGGTTAGTCCGCGCGTAGTGGTCGTGGTTAGATAATGATCCGACCTTGTGGTCTGAGGACTCGGGGCTCCATTCGGTGCGACAGAGGCCGGAGGATAATTAGCATATCTCATCGGATCCTGGTATTCCGGGGCATATCTGGGATCATCTCTAGGATCTCTATGCCCTGTGTGGTACGAAGAAGGATACTGAGGAGGACCTCTGACATGGGGAGGAGGAGCATCATGAGCATATCCAGGATGGCCATTGTAGAAATCTCCTGGGGGACCATATCCATTGGCTGGCGTCCTGGGTGGGTGCGAAGCATACATGGAAGGATCTCCAAAACCACTAGTGACAGGAGCCGCGGAATGGGGCGGAACACCGTAAACACGTCTGGGATCGTCATAGGAAGCCATCTCCGGGACAGGCATCCTTTGGGTAACATGAGGAACATGGCCATTTGGAGGAAGATAGCCTTCACCAAGCTGGGGCGAGTTTGTACTGGCGCGATAGGAACCACTACCGTTAGCTCCAGAATCTGTGCCTTGTCTATATGTGTGCGAGTCTTCATAGGCGCCTAGGTACGGGTTAGGATAATCATCAAGATGGCAGAAAAGTAAAGACTTACCACGACGACCGGAGCGCTGTTCTTGCTCCCACTTGGTCGAGGCCATTCGAAGATCGTTGATCATCTCCTGAGACGAATATTAGCAAGATACGACACGAGTTTCACGGTGTAGACACGTACGGTAGTGAGGTTTCTGTATGCTTTGATCCAGTAACCCTCGATCTGTGACCGCGTCAGTCACGTTCGCAAGCCCATTACTTGAGCGATGTGCGCCGGTATGCCATTCTATTCCCTACCTCTTTATCTTTGCCTGGACGAACGGTTGCATCGTTGCCTAGATATTTCTGGATGTCTGCAGAGATGACCTGGCGGTTAATGCCATCCTTGGGCACGAACCAGTTTCGCAATATGTTTGTACCCATGGCTGTGGAGTAGAAAAGCAAAAAAACAGTTCAAAGCGCAATCCGGACGTCCTCGTGGTGGGTATTGAAACTCGGAAGCCTTGTGGTCTGAAGCCTAACGGGGCGCTACGCTCAGGGAGAGCAGTCCTGGTCCAAGAGGTCCGAGGGCAGGGAAAACAAGCCTGGTATATGGAAAGTCAAGTCCAGAGCGCGACGGCGCAAGCAACAGCAGCAACAAAAGACAAGGGTGGGCGGGCAGTGGTTGTGTTGGAGATGTCAGGTGGTGGAAGAAAAGCTGTCGGGGCCGCTTGGGCAGGCAGGGGCGAACGAGGAAAAGGCGTGGGGCTTTCGGGGGAATTCAAGGCAAGACAGGCCAGAGACAGCACTGGACGCTCGGGACGCTAGACAGGCAGCTGCAGGTTAGCGATTGGGGACAGGAGCAGCAGAGGCTTTGTGAGTGGGAGAAGATCAAGTTGGCTCGTCACCAGCGCTCTGTGCAGCTGCGACCGGGCTGAATCTCGTCGCTGCCAAACCACCATCTCTTTGCCGATCCCGAGTGGGGCTGCCCGACACAAGACAGCTTTCCTCCTTCTTCTTGCCATGCGACACTTACCAGATACCGGTTTTTGTGCACTGCCAGTTTCTTCTTCTTTCTTTATCGATGTTTTGTTCCTGTCTCGGCTGTACGCTTTGCGCTTCTTGTTCAAATACTCATGTGGCAAACAGCCATGCCCATTGACGTGGCAGTACCTCACTGATGCCCAACCAAGCGCTAGACAGCGGTACATTGCTCCTTGTTCATCAAAGCACATATCCACCACTTTGTTGTTGTGTCATTTCCACCCACTCTGAAGCATCTGCTGATGGCTTGTCTGTATGCATGGCAAACCCAGCTGATATCATTGTATAAATTGAGCACATCATTTAATTCAGGGCGGTGAAACACAATCTTGATAACTCGAATTTGCTCCGCCATGTAGTCGCTAACCACGAAGGAAAACAGAGGAGATTGTGGACATCAAGACTTCAGCTGCACATAGCCCCATCGCTGTTCCGGACTTCTATATACATATCGCGGCATATTGAATGGAATCGAAAACCTTCAAGCGTTGTCGTCTATCGCACCTCCCAGCAGTGAGACGCTGCTTGAGGTTCTTCCATCGAGTGCCGCAGCTAGCTTTTGCTCCGACCGAGTCTGCAGAGTACATTGTTCTTGCTTTCTTCAACAAGAAGGAGACAACGTAGCGCCACCATCACAGCACTGATCCTCGATCCTCCCTGGTCAAGGTGTTCGACACCCTCCGGATAGGTACTTGTAAGACCATCTTCATAGCATACTCAATCCTCTGACCAGTGTCGATCACCAATACGTTCAAAATTGCTGTCGTCGATAGGCTCCCTCCGGAACAACTCTTTGACTGCTGAAGTGAAGCGATGACCAATTGGCACAGACTCCTTCGAGCCTTTAGAGCCTTTCTTGTGCTGTCGTTTGTTTGAAGGCCTCTTGGAGTTGGTCGTATGAGGTTGGTGAGGAATGGAACGACTCGACATAGTCCCAGGCAGAGCAACTACTTGTTGTCGACTACTTGAAGGAGCATTTTCGTACACATGACCATATGCGGGGCTCATGTGCCTATGCTCGCTAGGCTGAGGTGATATTGCTCTCACACTGTCCGTTATGGATGGCTTTCTCGCCGATGACGATCCAGTATCAGTCCGTGAGGGTGGGGAGGGTGCTGCGAATGCCGAATCCGGAAATCTTTGATCCATTTCGGAGCTCTGGTGATCTGGAGTTTTTCTGGTCGCCCACAAAGACGACAAGGCGTCCACCTCTGCTTTGGAAAGAGGCGCTGCTGAATTGGATATATGCGGTACTCGAGGAATGTCAGAAACTTCCCAAGGAGGAAGTCGTTTTGCTCCAATGTATCCGGGAGTCGAGGCAGCGCTGGAAGGAGAGATGTCACGTTCCATAATGTTGTGGGTTGACGGTAAAGATATAAGCAAGCTGAAACAAGCAAACGACACTTGGGCGCTTGTACAATCCAAATGGCACGCGGCAGGACAGATGTACTATCCTTGGCTGAGAACGACAAGCTTATAAGGAGGGGTTGGACATGGATATATCCCCATACCAAATAGCCGCGCGTGTGCACCCAAACTGCTATTTCCAAGACGGCCAACACTCCGATCTGCAGCTTGATAAGTCTTGAAAATGAGATAGACTCCACTTCAAAGAGCTTGATAGCATTTTGTATGACCAAGACAGCAACAGTCATGCGCATCAGCGCTTGCACCGCCGCATACTCTGACACAACAAGGAAAGTTAGGTGCAGATGTTGTGCCTCACTGACCACGCGACCCAATCAGAATATAGCCTACAGCTCTTTTCAGACCCGGAGATGAGGTCCTGTGAAGCCTGATTCTGCACCCATGGCGAGATATGCCTACCTGACTTGGGTGCGAGCGGCAAGGTATCATTCATACCATGCCAGACGATTTTTGCACTTGAAATCGAAAAGTAAGCCTTACAGTCATGATCTCACGAAGTTTGACCTCATCAAGTTTTCCTTGTCGCACTGAGAAATTGCCGTACCTCGAAAGCAATTAAGAGATGTGAGGTTACTGGTGAGAGGAGTCAGCGCTTACATGCTTGTGACTAACCACATTGGGAAAGGTCGCTCTGCAGAGCAACCATCGCATCGACGTTACTGGCTGGCATATCCACGACGAGTATCACTGTCGCTGAAGTGCGTCGCCATCACACGGCGGCTAGAATACCTATGCCTAAGCAAGATAAGTCATGGACTCAGCGTCTCCTCACGCTGGGTTCTCCTCCTGTGTTTCGGTTTTCTGTGTCTGTGATATTGTTGCCAAGTTCCACATCTTGCATTTGAACTCGAGATGCTTACCATTTGTTTGATCTTTGGCGCCTTGGTCCTTCATCTGGGCCTTGTGCAGTGTCATACTGGTAAGCGGATTGTCTCATTTCTCAAAGACTGCTTTGCTGAGTTCGCGTTAGTGATCACATATCCTCCATGGAGAGGCGACAACCTCATCACAAACGGCACGCTGCCTGAACACGATATCCATGCCTTGGGACAGAACTATGTTGATGGACAGTACACGTTTCCCTACGGGTGAGTAGCTTGACACCTGCTCGAATGATCTGGCTCGAGTCCACCTGAACTTCCATTGACACGGTTTGTTGCTTTAGTCAGCAGTGGATGTACCCATGTGGAGGCATGCCGACAAGCACGAACAGAAGTCTGTGGCCAGTCAATGGCGGTGCCGTTGCTATTCAACCTGGGTGGTTTCAAGGTAAGCTGCTAGTTGAACCAACGCATGATTAGCAAATCTAACATCCCTTCAGGTCACAAAACAGCAACATTTTACATCAACATTGGCATCAATGGACCGGGAGATGTAGCGCCGCCAAACATGTCGCATCCAGTCGTTCCAGCTTTCCAAATCACCGGCCCTGTCAACACCGCATATCCTGGCACCTTCTGCCTACCACAGGTTCCGCTTGTGCCGAATCTCACATTCAACATCGGCGACAACATTACTATTCAGGTTATCGAGACCGCTCAGCACGGCGCGGCCATCTACAACGTAAGCGACCTCATTTTTTTTTATCCCAGAACGAGACTGACAGGCCTACCATAGTGCGCAGATGTGACGCTCGCAGATCCAGCCGACGTACCGGAAGTAAACGCATCCAACTGCTTCAACTCTTCGGACCTGAGTTTCCAATTGATCTATGCGACTGGGAATCTCAGCAGCGGTGCTTTGCCAACGGCAATCGCATCTTCTTCAATATCTCTTACGCTGCCAGTACTCGTGGCCTTCCTTACCTTCGTATTATGGTAAGAAGAAAAGAAGAAATAAGAAAAATATACTTTGTTTGTGGCATGGCGTTTATGAGAAATATCCACACTGCTTTCTATCAGTGTAATGCTCGCTGTTTTCCAGCTTCCTGAGAGCACAAGGCGTTTTTGTCTTACCTATACTAGCGAGCGATCTGCCAATGTATTTAGTTTAGCCCGATCGACATCTAGAACAATCAAACTCGTTTGTAAGTGATGTGCTTGGGTTCGAGATCAGAAACTCGGTTTTGATAGCGGACGAGAAATATAGGGTGTGTAGTGAAGCAAAAAACCTCCTTTCGCACTGAAAAGGTATGATTGGTGTATCTCTGGAAGTATGTAAAATCAAACTCATGCATCGACATCCATGGCGACAGCAGGGGGAGAATCATCTCCGTCAGCCTGATCAGCGGCCGAGTCACTGGTGCTCTTGTGCTTTCTTCGTCTTCTCTTCTTGCCTGGTGCTTCTGAACCGTCGTTTGTGGTCGAATCGATAGCGAGATTTGCGTCGAGTGCCTTCTCAGCAGCTTGTGGATCTGTCTTTGCGGCTTTTCTGATTGCTTGTCTCTCTGCCTCCTGCTGTGCCGTCTGCTTCTTTGACTTCTTGACACTGAGGGGGTTGGGACCCTTGGGACCCTTCTTGACTCGCTTCTTTGGCGCAGCTTCTGTGTTTTGTGTAGAGGCATCACCCTGTGCTCCGCCGTCGTTGTCCTCATCTTCGTCTTCTCTCTTGCGCTTCAAAGCTTGCTCGGGAGCGGCACCTCTTCTGCCCTTCAAGCCTGCCCTGACCTTGCCCATCTCTTCAGCCTCTCTAAACTCCTCGGTCTGTGTCGCCATAGGTTCCATAATCATGACACTTCGGTTGACGTAGATGAGGGGTACACCAGTGATTTTGCGCATAGCGGATCTGACTTTTTGGTCTTGACTGGCGACAACGTAGCGATTCTTGTTTGTGCTGCTGTCTTTGGGATCGACGACGGATTTCAAGCATTCGAGTGTAGACAGAGGTTCCTCGAGAGTGTGGTGATTGCAGCGACGGCGCTCAAAGGATTTTGCGGTGTCAATCCATGCGTTTTTGGAAGCGGCGTCGGGGGCTTCGGCGGTATACAAATGGCGTATCGAGCACTGTGTGATCACTTTTGGATGTTAGTTTTAGCCGTGCGACAATGAACGAGATTGCAAAGGACATACTAGGCTTGACCTGGCCGTGAAGAGTGCGTTCGAGATAGAGAGGAAGGTTCATCTTGAAACGGAAGGTGTCCTTGATCATGTCGGCATCGACCAAGACCTGGTAAGGAACGCGGAAGTTGAACGAAAGCTCATACTGGTGCATGAGCTTGCGGTACTGCTTTGAACGTTTGCCGCGCATGGTCGAGGTGTTTGTGCAGTGTTGATCGATGGACGAGAGCGATATAAAGTTGGAGGGACGCGGGATGCGAGGACAACAGCGAGTGGTCTCGACAGAGGTGGCAGAGTTCAGTCAAAATGGTATACAATGAAAAAACCCAAAACAGGCAAGAGCGACAGCAAAATATTTAGAGTTGAGGCTTGATGCGGGGGCACACGGACGTGGCTTCCTGCCGCTGCACCTGCCATTCCGGAAGCCGACCCTTTGATGCTTCAATTCATCTTCTTGTACACTCGACACCCGACCACAGCAGGCGCGTGCCATGGAATTATAGACGTGGCCCACCCATCGCCACGCCTGGCGAAGATTGTCCAAGAACATGCCCGACGACCAAACCCAGCAGCAGTCCACCGACGGACCTCCTGCCTCTCCCAATGTCGATGAATTCGGCCTCCCTATTCGACCTACTAGAACGAGGACTTATGACGAAGAGGAAGACACAGACCAGGAAGCTCCTTCCTCAACCACTGTGAGCCCCAATGCGACCCAACAAGACTCTACGAACGCTACATCCGAGACCCCAGAGGCTACCCCATCAACCCATGCGACAATAACGAAACCAACTTCCATTGATGAACATGACCTCACAAATGCAGCACCCTCTGTTGTTGCCGACTCTACCGCCCATACAGCAACGACTGAGCCCGCTGCAACAACCGAACCCGTCGTCCATGATCAAGCCCAGCAAGCCGTTATTGTCGCCAACTCCGACTCGCTCACACAACCCCTCGCTGGCGCTTCCGAATGGTCACATCAAGCCGTGACCGCTGCTCCTGCCAAAGAAAAACAACCAGCAGAGAGCGAGCTGGAGTGGCAGGACATGCCAGCCTTTGCTACCCACACCATATACGATGATTGGGGCAAAGTCATTGCGCGCGAGGTTGCCGAACTCGAGGACGAGGACTATGCATACGGAAATGCTGCAGCAAAGGGCTACACAAGGGTCCAGCTCGACGATGATGTTCAATCTGCCACCAGTCTAGATGAAGATACTGCATACCTCTTCAAGCCCGATGCTGGTGCGAATACCCTGGACGAAGACGACAGCCGCGACGTCGTCTCACAGATGCAAGCTACGAAAGACCTTTTGACTGAAGGACAACGCATTGCATATGTCGGACTTGTACGTGTGTCCATGTTTCAAATGACCAAGTACCTTGAAGGACTCGACAAGACCCGATCCACAAAGAAGCAACTCGACATTGCCATAGAATCCATGCAGATGTGGGCCCAGAAGATCATGGTTCGACTGTACAGTCACATGGATTTGGACGCTGCTGAACAGATCATGATTGAGCAATTGGCTGAGCACGGTGTCGAACCAGCAGATCTTACGGCTCCTCTGATGCAGAATGCTAGAGTCAAGAATCCTTCAAAGGACAAGGAGGACGCTCCCGCTCCACCAAATCTCTCTGACTCCCAATCGTTGAAATCTCCTCCACTCAGCGGCCCCTCTACTCCTTCATTACCTCCGCCATATGAGCAAGAGGTGCCGCCAGATTATTCTGTCAAAGATCCATCACAGTTGCCTGATACAAAGAACATCGATATTGACATTCGATGGACTGTTCTGTGCGATCTGTTTCTGGTTCTGGTTGCCGACAGTATCTACGATGGCCGCTCCAGGGCTCTTCTAGAATTGGTTGGGAGTGCTCTCTCAGTGGACTGGCTTGAAATCTGCCGATTCGAAAAGCGAATCACAGATGCTCTGGAGATGCAACAAGAACCCGACAAGGAGAACTGGAATGAGGAGGAACACACCGACAAACGTCAAAAGATGGCACGGAATAGGAGACTTGTCATGATGGGCTTGGCTACCGTGGGTGGTGGTCTCGTCATTGGTTTGAGTGCCGGTCTCCTCGCTCCTGTTATCGGTGCTGGCCTTGCTGCTGGTTTCACGACCATTGGTGTTGCTGGAACGGGTACCTTCCTTGGAGGCGTTGGTGGCGCGGCTCTGATCACATCTATCGGAGTTACAACTGGAGGCACCATTGCAGTTCGTGCAAGCAACCGACGAACAGGTCCAGTCAAGACTTTCGAGTACCGACCGTTGCACAACAACAAACGTGTAAATCTCATTGTCACTGTGGCGGGCTGGATGACTGGCAAGGTCGATGACGTTCGTCTGCCTTTTAGTACAGTCAATCCTATCATGGGCGACATTTACAGTGTGCACTGGGAGCCAGAAATGCTGCAGAGTATGGGTCAGACCATCAACATCCTTGCAACTGAGGTAAGCGACAGTTCTTCGTCTTTGTAATTCCATGCTAATGATTTAGGCTCTCACTCAAGGACTTCAACAAATTCTTGGCAGTACACTTCTCACTGCTCTCATGTCTGCCATGTCACTACCACTCGTGCTTACGAAGTTATCATACCTGATCGATAACCCGTGGAGTGTATCGATGGCTCGTGCTGACATGGCTGGTCTTATTCTCGCCGACTCTTTGATTGATCGCAATCTCGGCGTACGACCAGTCACACTTGTGGGTTTCTCATTAGGTTCACGCGTCATTTATGCCTGCCTCAAAGAGCTCGCCAACCGCGGTGCATACGGTATCGTGCAGAATGTCTATGTCTTCGGCAGTCCAGTGGTGTTCAAGAAAGATGAATACATAAAAGCGAAGTCAGTTGTTGCTGGTAGATATGTCAACGGTTACGCTACGAATGATTGGATCTTGGGCTACTTATTCCGCGCCACAGCAGGAGGTATCATGCGAGTTGCTGGACTGGCTTCAGTTGACATACCTGGTGTCGAAAACTATAATGTTACGGAGATTGTCGCAGGTCACATGGCGTATCGTAAAGCTATGCCGAAGCTTTTGAAAGAAGTGGGGTGGACGGTCGATAGTGAAGAGTTTACTGAGATCGAAGACCCGGATCCGGACAATCACGAAACAAGACAACGAGAACTTATCAACGAAATTGAAGAGGCCAGGAAAGCTCTTGAGAAGAAGCCCGAGAAGAAGGGGTTCAAGGCACTTTTCAGTCGAAATAAGAAGAATGCTGAGAAGAAGGAATGGGAGACATATGACGAGAAGATCAAGGCCGGACCGGCGGACGAGTCTGCTGATGGTTCCAACCAAGGAACGCTTTTCGACATTGATGCTCTTCAACACGAGGTCGCTGCACTCGCAGCTCAGGGTATCGAGATCAAAGAGATCAAGGGCACACTCCCTCCCATGAGGATCGACAACATAGCCAATTCTACCAACGGCGATGGTTTGAAGAGCCCACCTCCGGGTCTTAGGCAGACCAAGAGCTTCAGTGGCTTTTCCGATGGCGCTCGAGAGTCATCGGGCAGTACTAACCAGGCCAACGGAGTCAGCAGAAACCAGCACTACGATTACGATGAATTTGAGTACAATGCTCACAACGATTCCCAAATATCAATGACTTTTGAGAGCCCCGAACGACCTCGACCAACATTTGGCGACCGTCAAACCTCAATGCACGGATCGCCTGTGGCATCACCGACAATGTCGCAGTTTCCAATCAGGCCTACATTGCAGTCTTCAAACACGATGCCTGTTTCCAATCGATCAGTATCCAACAACACGCCCATGTCTTACGAGCGAAATGCGTGGGCAGATGATGACGACGACTTTGGAAAGGAGAAGGAGATGTCGATGACGTTCGAGTAGGCGCATAACGAGACTTACCAACTTCTGTATACATGAGTAAGGTCTTACGGCGTATATAAGGGCTGGCTGGCATAGTTAGGAGTATAGGCATTGCCCCGGGGGTTCATCTGATAATGGGATATACGGCACCCTTTTCGCATCCACGGTAGACACTGAGACAATACAAGAACACTTTATAAGCATGAAACAACTTCTCTGTCTCATGTTATCCTACCGCAGTGACATCAAAACATAGGTATCATACAAGAACAAGAGCAAAAAAACCAAGAGTCAACGTTGGGGAAACATCTTTTTGAACCAAATCACTACAGCGACCAACCAAGGCAGAGAATCGAACTCAGCACCTCTGGATTCTATTTATGCTAGATTGGAAGAGGTTTCATCGAGTTGGGCCACAGCACCGAACTCTGAGAAGGGATGACATTCAATTCAATGTGACACTTGGAAGAGAGGTGATGAGTGAAAGGAGCTGGGCTTCGTCACGATCTTGCAACTAACCCCTTCTCCGTTGCGAGTACAGAGATAATTATACGCTATCAAAATACACAGTTGCAAGTCAAATGTAAGTCTGGCCATGGAGATAGCCTTTTATTAGTGGTTATCCCCATGGAGACCACATCCTTTGCGAAAGCATTGTGCATCTTTGAGACTACATTGTGACAGTCTTTAGCACACGGAGAGGTATGAGATTGCTAGTGTCGACCTTCTGTGCGAGGATGGATTATGTCGTCGCTTCCAATATTACCACCACCTTCATGCAAGACCATGGCTTCTCTTCTCTGCCTTCTGACCTCTGCCTCGTGGTTCGAAGAAGCTTGAAACCTTGCTCTGGCAGCAGCAGCATGCGGAACCTCGTCATCAATAACATCCAACTCGTCCAAAGCCGGTAACTCAGACGTCGTAGAGGAAGCAACTCCACTGTTCTGCTCACCAGGAGCAGCAAATCTCACCATTGGACGCGTCATTATAGCTTGCTCCGCCAACATATCCACCAACGACTCTACCCTCTGCGACACTGGCTGAAACCTCGCTGAAGAGATCACTTCAACACTATCGCCGTGTTGCGGAAACACGAAGTGTGTTTCTGGATACCGGTGCGCTTGCCTTACATCACCATGGGTGATCCTCGTTGACTCTTCGACAGCCTCTGCAATCTCTACCAAGCTTGCGAGTCTGCCTTGACGATACTTTCTAGCTGCTTTCAAGTAGGCTCGACACATGACTTGCACTGTAGGGTTGGATTTTTCATGGAGCGAAGAAACGACAGAATCGTTCAGTGGGTAGATATCAGCAGCGAGGCTGTCAAAGAGATCGAGGGTGTGTTTTGTGCGAAGACGCGTGTCTGCGGAAGAGGAGAAGAGGTCGGTGGTCAAAGATGAGGTTGCTGAGTCGTCTTGAGCGAAGCGAGAGAGGATTAGGGAGGTAGCGCTAGAGACGGCGTGGATTAGTGATTGTTTCACCAGGAGTTTTCCACGTCCTTGCGGGTTTGTATATGTGGCATGAAAGTGTATCGTTGTAGTGCATGATGCTTTACGTTCTCAGAGCCTATAGGAAACCGACTCGGCCGATTTACAAGGTCACATGTATCCTACGGTCGCTAGAGAAGTGTTCCATGTCCCAGCATAACCAGTATATAATCACGCAATTGAGGAGATGTGCAACTTACGAACTGGAGATGTCCTGATTTGGCGAGGAGACCAAAGTTGACAAGGCTTCGAGACTTATCGCTATGGATCAGGTTAGAGATGAAAGAAGATCAAATGATGATTGTATGCTCACAATCTTCTGCCTGAGTGCCATTAGCAGCCTTTGCATGGTCGGGATCATAGATCTCGCTTAGTTGGACGGTAGTCCGAAGGCATCGTTCAATCCCTTTGACAGCGACAAACAGAAAGACACCTAAGCATTATCAGTTTCCAGCCCGATAAGCGATGATTTCTCGGGTCCCACACACCAAAGCCGATCCATAGATGGCGATCTTGGATTTCCCAAGACATGATGATTGAAGATGCAAAAGATGTACTCGAGTAGAAGGTATGGAGCGCACGGACGCGGCTGTATGAGGCGGAGACTCGGTCGCATGAGCCGAAGGCGGTCAGCGAAATCCTGCCTCCCAGACTTTCCATTCGCGATTTCAAGGCAAAAAAAGTTACACCGAGCTGCTCGATCACAACACAAGACCATGCCGCCCTCACAATTGAAACGTCTCAAGGCGTCGCTGCGAGACCAAGGCGTCACTGGTCCCCAGAAATCAAAGAAGCAAAAGCAGCAGGACAGAAGAGGAAACAACGACAGCAGAGTCCAGCGCAATGCTGCTCTTCAGCAAATTCGCGACAGCTTCAACCCTTTCGAGATCAAGGCCAACAACCGCCCCGCCAAGTTCCAGTCTTTTACTGCTCATCCTAAGAAAGATGCCGTTCTTAGGCCCGGTGTTACCAAGAGCATGGGCGAGGAAGCTGTAAGCTCTGTCGCTCTACGCTTCAAGACTTAAACTGACTGTATAGCGTCGTGCTACCCTTCTACCTGAAATTCAGCGCCGTAACAAGACTGGTGGAATCATCGACAGACGTATCGGCGAGAACGACCCGACCATGACCCCCGAAGAACGCGCCCTGCAACGTTTTGCCCAAGAGAAGATGCGCAAGAAGGGTGGCGCTTCCCTGTTCGATTTGGAAGCCGACGACGATTTCCAAGAGACCGCTCTTACCCACGGCGGCAAGGCTCTTGATCTTGACAGAGACGATTTCGACATGGAGGGCCTCGAGGGCTCTGACGACGAATCAGACCGTGGCTTGAAACGCCGCAGATCCTCTGCAGGCTCCGAGGAAGACGATGACGACGAGGCCATGTCGGACGCCGAAGGGCAGGACCCTGACAAACCGGCACGCAAGAAGTCAAAAGCAGAGGTCATGAAGGAGGTTATTGCGAAATCCAAGATGCACAAATACGAAAGACAAAAGGCCAAGGAAGACGACGACGATTTGCGCGAAGAGCTGGACCAGGGATTACAGGAGATGCTGTCCTTGCTTAGAGGGGTCAAACCTCCACCTAAGGCCGAGAAGCCCACCATGGACGCTGGCATGAACCCTGAGCGTTTGGCCATGCTCCAAGGCAAATCTCGCGAAGAAGCCGAAAGAGAGTACGATGTCAGACTCAGGCAGATGGCTATGGACAAGAGAGCCGCTCCCACTACTCGCACAAAGACAGAAGAGGAACAGGCTATCGAAGAAGCGTACCGTTTGAAGGAGCTGGAATCATCGCGCCTTCGTCGTATGCAAGGTGAGGAGTCTGAGGAAGAGCCCGAGGTCGAAGACAAGAAGTCTAAGAAGAAGGTTGGCACTGAGGTCGCTCCCGACGACGAGGAAGACATGGGCGACGATGCCGCTCAATTTGGCCTGCCGACTCAGCAATACGATGGCAAGAACGATACAGTGGTACACGACGACGAGGATGAGTTCTTAATTGAGGACGATCTGATTGCAAGCGGTTCCGATATAGACGTCAGCGACGAGGAGAGCGAAGACGAAGACGATTCGGATGCTGAGGAAGGAGCTGCCGCTGCCGACGAGGAAGACGAGGAAGACGAGTTTGTTCGCGGCATCCTCGGTGACAAAGACGAAAAGAGCGAAAAGAAGGCAGCTGCACCAGCCGCTCCTTCTGGGCTTGCTTACACTTACGAGTGTCCCCGTTCTCACGAAGAACTGCTGGCCGTCTTTGCAAAATTGGCTGTCGAGGATATCCCAGTCGCCATCCAACGCATCCGTGCTCTTTACCACCCTTCGCTCACAGCCGACAACAAGCAGAAACTCGCGGACTTCTCTGTTGCTCTCGTCGATCACATCTCATACATGGCCAAGGAGAAGCAATCCTTCGCTGTCATCGAAACTCTCATCCGCCACTTGCACTCGTTGTCAAGGACATATCCTGGCACCATCGGCAAGGCTTTCCGTACACACATGTCTGCAATGCACGAGAGCGGTGTCTTCAATGCTGGAGACTTGGTCATTTTGACTGCTATCAGCTCCATCTACCCGACCTCAGACCACTTCCATCAGGTAGTCACCCCAGCGATTACCCTTATGGGACGTTGGTTGGAGATGACCGCTCCAGCACCTGCCAACTTGGCCACTGGTGCATTCATCGTGGCTCTGTGCATCAAGTACCAATCACTATCCAAGCGTTACATCCCCGAGGCTGTACGCTACACTGTCAAGGCTCTGCAACTCCGTCCTCAACCCAGCGAGAAAGATTTGCAACCACACGTCAACAACCTCCTTGCCATGGCTGAACTCTGGAGTGCCAAATTAGCATTCGGCCAAATCTTCTCCCCGGCCGCCCTTTCAGCTCTCCAAGCCCTCAAGGGACAAAAGAAGTCATCTCAACACCTCTCCATCATGCTCTCGCAAGCCCGCCTCCGCCGTCGCCCTCTCGAACTTCACCACCACCGCCCTCTCCCTATTCGCACCTCAATTCCCAAGTTCGAAGAAAACTTCAACCCAGACAAACACTACGACCCAGATCGCGAACGCGCCGATGCCGCAAAGCTCAAGAAAGAGTACAAGCGCGAGCGCAAGGGAGCCGTGCGCGAGTTGCGCAAGGATGCAAACTTCATCGCACGCGAACAGCTGCGCGAAAAGAAGGAAAGAGATGCAGAGTACGAGAAGAAGTACAAGAGGCTCGTTGCCGAAATCCAAGGAGAGGAGGGTCACGAGGCCAAGCAGTACGAGCGAGAGAAGAGGATGCGCAAGAGCAAGAGATAAATGTTCTGCGTTTTGCTTTCTTGTTGGATCTGTTCTCGCTCTTTCTTGTCTTCTTACTTGCATTGTTGTACATATACCCTTTTGTCGGGCCAATTTATCTCTCCATTTCTTCGCATACAAAGTCTTGTACCTCATCATCGTGCAGTGCTCGCTTCTACAGTGACATCATGTATGCTCGCATCCCCGTGCCCTAGAAATAGAGACTACGACATGATCAAAGTTACCAGAACTCTTTTAGTACGGACGATGAATCCAGATTGTCAGCTGTCAAGGACGGTCGATTTCCTGAGTTGTGCAAGCCAAGAATTGGTGACCCTGACCAAGAAGCTCAACCTCCAATGACGTTTCGCTTTCGAACAATAACACACCTCGAAACTCACACTTTCACTTGTCGTGCAGATAACGCCTCAAAGAAGAGCAAACCTTCTTGAAACATAAACAAGATGTCAGATCTATTACGCGCATTACCCAACATCAAAAACCAACACAACGCACCACATCTCAAACCGCCAGCAATGCCTTTGACAACAGCAGATGAAGGCAACTCTTCCTCTTCAGACAGTTCAGCATCCACAAACGACAGTGTTGATACTTTGCGTCCTTCTGAATCCAGCATTTCATCACCAACGCCAAATCCATGGTCCAAATACTTTGAACAAGAATTGTTCCTGGACTCAAAGACAGAGTCCCAACATGCGAAATATCACGTCTATCTGACTCCACCAAGGGATCCAGCTAAAGGACCTCTATTCATCTGTCATCACGGCGCTGGCGCAACCGGAATGAGTTTCGCGTGTTTTGCTGCTGCGGTGAGGAAAGAAATGCCCGGAGCAGGTATCTGCAGTCTAGAAGCCAGAGAGCACGGATCCGCCGTCTTTGCTCCTTCCAGCAGCGAAGAGATTCTCGATTTCAGTATTGAGACATTGGTGGCTGATACACTTGCCATGATCGAAGGCGTCAAACAGAGACAAGGCTGGAAAACTCTACCGCCTTCTGTATTGGTGGGCCATTCTCTGGGCGGCGCAGTCGTTACCCGCATCGCTGCAAATGGCACTCTAGGCGCCCAACTCGTTGGTTTTGCAGTACTGGATGTGGTTGAAGGCTCTGCCATCGAAGCCTTGATGCACATGAAGACCTATCTCGCCTCTCGCCCTTCATCTTTCGCATCCGTGGACCAAGCAATCAATTGGCACATCCGCAGCCGCACAATCAGAGATCTCGAGTCTGCAAAAGCCAGTGTGCCTGGTCTTTTGGTCCCCAAAGACAATCGCTGGATCTGGAGAACAGACCTTGCACGCACACAACGCTGGTGGGAAGACTGGTTTACAGGGATGAGTGGACTTTTCCTCAGAGGCAGAGCTGCAAAGGCTTTGGTACTTGCAGGCACCGACAGATTGGACAAAGAACTCATGGTGGGCCAGATGCAAGGTCAGGAACCCCCTCTTCAATTGACCGAACACCCTCTCATGCTAATTTGACATGACAGGCAAGTTTCAACTCACAGTCATACCAGAAGCCGGCCACTTCATCCAAGAAGACGTGCCAGAGAAAACAGCACACCTCATGATCGAGTTCTTCAAGCGAAACGATCGAAGCAGTCTAGTCCTACCACCAAAAGTCTCCGATCTGCTCGCTCAAGGCAAAAGAGTATGAGTGGAAAAATGCCAGAATAACAAAACCTACACTAGAAGCAAACAATAGACAGCCGTATAGGCAACAGCCAGCATACTCTGAGCGGTGATACAGCACTCTACGTTCTACCTTGATTGTACACAAACACAACCAGGGTAAGAAGAAGATTGTCTTCTTGACTCTTCAACCCTATTTCACGACCCAGGTCACTTGAAACAGCATTGGAAAAATCGTAAAAAAGCATCCGTTCTGCAATTTTGGGAAAGGGCAATCGTAAGAACAAAAACAAGGAGGGAACTACCCTAAAGTGCCACTTCCCTTCCTCGAAAAAAAAAGTATTAAACAAGAAATGGAAAGGAACGATGCCTTGCTACTTCCTTGGAAAGTAGCAAAGACCCCCGCCTGTCCATCGTGGCTTCCTTTGCTCAAATTGTGAGTAGTCATGCTTTTTTCGCTTGTGCATCATTAAAATCTGAAATCGAATCGTGACTGTCGTTGCATGAGGCCGTAAGAGCAGAAAAGGACCGCAGAAAATTGTGAAAAAGAACAAGTGGGGATGCAAAAAAAAAAAGACAATCGTCAAGGTGCAAAAAAAGCAGGAATTAAACTCAAGAGGTATCTCTGGAAAGTAGTCGAGTCCTCCCAGATGGTTGTGAAGGGTCGATGCTGTTTCGTATGTACTGCCGATGGACTGATACGTCGTTGTCCTGTATGTACAATGTTTGGCGTTCGTACGAGTGGGTGGATTTCGATGCTCGGTTGTGAAATTAGAAGACATCATCAGGCCAGTCCCACTGCTTGTTACCAGCGCCAGCATCAGCCTTCTCCGCTGTCGCCTTGTTCAGCGTAGTGGGCAACGCGGGAACTGAGCCGACGCCAGGAGTAGCAGTGACGATGTGCTCCTTTTGGATAGTGACGAGCGAAGACTTCGTGTAGATGGCGTCGGGTGGAGGCGAAGAGCGGCGTTGCGAGGAAGAGGGACGCTTGCTCGAGCCTCTAGAGGTGGGACGGGCAGTTTCGTACTTGTTGACGAGGATTGACTTGAGAGAATCGGTGCGTCCATGAATGGACTCGGCGTCGGCGGTGGAGATGGCGGAATCGTGCTGCGAAGGAACAAGGGAGTTGGTCGAGTCGACTCTTGGGGCAACAACAATGTTGTCTTCCTCATTGATAGGATCGAGAGTATCCAGACTTGCACGGCCAAGAGGAGGGATGTCAATTGGCTGTTCGGTAGCGTGTTGTTTACTGCTGTCCTGCTTCTTGGTGTTGGTCTTGTTCATCTTACCATGGCCGATCTCAGGTCCAGGTTGTTCGTTTGCGGGCTCGACATTGGCTGCCTTTTTGCCGGTGGACTTACGCTTCTTCTTCGGTTTCTCCTTGATGTACTCTAGCTCGTCCTCCTCTTCGTCTGCTGGAGGCTTGTAAGTACCGTCATCCTTGGAAGCACTCTTGCGCTTTTTGGTAGGGGTCTTCTTGGTTCTGGATTTGATGCTAGCATCGATGGCTCTGAGCTTGTCATCCAAACTAGGGCGGTTCTCAGCTTCACTTTGGTCCGCGACCTCGGACGAGGCAAGAGCAGCTGGATCCATAGGAGCTTGATTGTCGTAATCAACAGGCAAGAAGGACTGGATCTCTGAGCGAGGGGTGTCGAGCACAATGACAGAATCTCTTTGTTGCGCAGGGCTTCGAAGGTGAGTCAAGTCAAAGGACTGAGAATGAGTAGGCTTCGGTCTGACGAGCGAAGGAGTGTTCTGAGCCTGAGCGAGAGACTCTGCTTGGATCAGGCTTTCTGAAGGAAGAGAAGGTAACTTGCTACCGCTCAGACCAAATCTAGCCCTAGTGAATTTGGATTTGGAGGTAGGAGTGAACTTCTCGAAGCGGGAAGGAAGGGGTGGAAGAGGAGAGGCGTTGGTGATGGCGTTGTTCAACTCACGACGAGCGTCGGCAAGTTTGGCCTCGAGGTCACTGACACGTTTGTTCAGCTTCACTGCTCGGTTCAGCTCCTTCTTAGACTGAGTACGAGGTAGCGATTGGAGAGTGAGGTGGTTGTGAGGGAGAGGCTTCTCGGGTGACATAGACGGAGTCCTCTTGGCGTTTTCTTCTGAAGAGCGTACAATAGTCTCACTCAGATTGACATGGGAGCGACCACGCCTAAGAGAGCTCAAGGAAGGTGCACGAAGAGAAGCACCGCGCAAGGTGAAGAAGGACTTGCGTTTACTCAAAGCTCTCTCAGGAGATAGATGTTGAGGTGACTTTGGCTCTGTAGTCGGGTCGCTCTCTCGCTTGAACAGAGCAGCCAACTGTGGTGGTGCAGCAGCATCAAGGGTCGAATCAAGCGAAGTATCACGGGGAGAAGGGAAGTCGGCATCTGGGCGTAGATGGGCATAGGCGGCAGCATGACGAGGAGAAGTCAAAGGTTGGCGCACAGGCGAGCCGAATTGGCTGTTTCCACCGAGACGAGGCGACGTCAAAGCCTTGTTGGGTACAACGGTGAAGTTGAACTGGCCGGACTTCTTAAGTTCCTGATAAGCCTGTTCATACATGGCCTTGTCGTCCTCAGCACGCTTGCGGTTTTCTTCAATGTTTCTAACAGTAAGATCTTCCTTGGACTCTTTCCAGGTGCGTGAGAAAGATTCCCATACGTTTGCCGGGTTGAAGGTTGATGCGAACATCTTGCCGAAGCGGAAGAGACCGCCAGCGGGCTTGACAGATGGCGTCGTCGAGGGAGCAATCGAGTCGAAGGTAGGGGCACTGAAAGGTGGAGTTGGACGAGGGTCGACCGAGTCGTGCTGGAGAGGGTGGTTGACGGTAGGTCTGAGGGTATGATAGAGTGCGGGAGTCGAGTTCTCTTGGTGGTACTGGGTCATCAGATCGTCGACGTTGGCCAGACCGGGAAGGGCGTGGTTCGAGTGGTCGCGAGTAAAGACACTCGGCGGCTGGGCGCTGGGCTTGTCTGACATGCTGCCTTCTTGGAAGCGGGAAGGGCGTGTGTTCTCGGGGATGCGCACATCGGCAGGCTCTGCCTGGCGCTTGTTGAGTGACGACAGGCCGTAGCGGGCGTCTTTGCGGCGGATGCTGCGAGGCTGCTGCTGCTTGGGCGACGGCGATGGGCGGCTACGCTTGGGTGTGTGGCTGCCATGCTGCTCGTGGTCCTGGCCATGGTCGTGCTGTCTCTCGTGGGGACTCGACTGTGACTCGGCGAGGAGACGCACATCTGCCTCAGGCACCTCCATGGCCCATTCCATCGTACGCTTGCGCTTGCTCCCGCTGCCCACCGGCTCCAGGGCCTGTCCGAACTCGCCGTACATTCCTGTCTCTTCAGACATGTTGTTTGCTTCGTTCCTGTCACAGCCACGTCAGCCCATTGATTTCTGCGCCTGTTCGTTGCGTGGAACGAGCGTTGCAATCGACCCAAACGCCCTTGTTGGCTTTGTTTACACCCTGGACCCCTTGAACTGGGACCTACTTTGATTCTTTCCGCACTTACCGTCGATTTCAACTGCAACTCTGCATTTGTCCAGAACTTCAAGATCTTGTCTAATGAGTCCCCAGTCAAAGTTGTGTCTCAAGCTCACTCTGGCAGAGGAAGATGTCGTGAACAGAAATGCCGGATTGACGTCTCGCTCGTTGTCCCGACACTGCCGCCAAACACAACAGAACGAACCACCGTTTTTCTGCGGAGTCGCGCGCACTGAACACAACGAGACCCTGCCGCCAATCCATTCAGCCGCTTCGTCTAAATACATGAATCAATGTCACTCGATATTGTACCTCATGATTCAGTTGCTAATTGTCTCACTTGCGCTTTCCATTCATCTGTTCGTTGCGTGTCATGTCTATCGTTGCTCGTTGGTTAACTGCATAATCTCTGATTGTTGCGGCACTTCTATTCCCTCCACAATTACATGTCCCGCCTCTTTCACTTAGTCGCATAAACGAGATCAAAGTCGCTGTCCCACCCCTTGTACAAATGAAACATGCCTATCGACTCCTCATCTGTCTAGATCTTGGTCCGCTACTCGCCCTTTAGTCATGGCTTGGGGGCAGAGGACGAGCAATCTCGCGTCCATCCGCCCGTCTGTAACTCATCTTCAAGCTCTCCAGCTCTGCAAGCTCGCTGTCGTTTCCGTCATCAGCCACCAGATGACCGTATCCCGACACTGATGGTCTAGCTCCCTGTCTCAGCGGTCCATTCAAGTGGCGTGTATCAAATACACGATCGTATGAGCGCTTTCCATTGACCTGGCCATTCTCTGAAACTCTAGCCACATCATAGTAGTGACTCTGAGACACTGCGCTGGATGGCGGCGAGATCTCGAGCTTCTGAGGTACAAGAGATGTGTTGGCTGGTGGCAATACGTGGGGTGCGATTGCCGATGCACTAGTTGCTGATGCCTGGCTCATTTGTCTCATTTTAGGCGTCTGCTGAGGAGTGTAGGCGGGCTGTTGATACTGAGACGAGTATGTTTGAGGCTGGCTGCTGTGAGTATACGAAGATGGCTGAATCATCGAGTGACGGCGAGGGTCTGCGTGGACGGGAGCAGGTGCTCCGTGTGAGTAGTCGACACTCATGGTTCTTGGAACAGCTGGCTCGTCGTATTGAGCATGCTGTTGAGCTGGGTGACCATATCCATAGTAAGCAGGTTGCTGGTGAGCAGGAGCAGGAGGTGCTGCAGCCTGGGGATACTGGTACTGTCCATAGTGCATCTGAGGTTGAGGAGGCTGCATCGGTGGAGGCTGCATCTGAGCTTGTGGCTGCGCATATGGTGCGGCGTACTGATGAGCAGGCGGCTGTGAGTACTGGGGCTGTGCGAGAGGAGCTGGCTGTACCGCAACGTGTTGGGCAGTGGCCTGTGGAGGATACGAAGGCTGAGGGTATGTTTGGCACACATCATGACCCGAGGGGCGACGGGATGAGGGGGCAGCGGCGAGAGATACGTGACTAGCGATACTGGCCGACCTTTCGCGATCGGCAGCTTCAGCGCCGGGATGAGCTCCAGTCATATGGGACTGGTAGGCATCAGGAGTGGCCGAGTGTCTGCCACGATCCGAATAGCCGTCGTAGTCTTTACCCTTTTCGCGTCTGCGCATGCGGACTTCACGCCTGATGCGCACACGGCATCCTTGATCAGCCACCGTACGACTGAGCTGGGTGCTGGAAGCAAGTCCAGGGAACTTCTTAGCACTGTAAACCGTGAACGGCTGGGACTTCACTTCAAGGCGGTGGGTGATCTGTGCTTCTCCCTGAGCAGCTGCAGCTGCAGCTGCTTCATCCAGTTGGTCTGCGTCCTTGGGGTCCTTGAGTTCCTCATACAAGCTGAAACCGAGTCTATACTTTCCTTCATGGCGGACGGAAAGGTCGGGAAAGATGAAGTAGCCAGCTTGATCGGGACGATCCAGGTAGACCATACCAGCGACAGGAGTACCAGTCAAAACGGTTAATCGGGCTGGATCGTTGTTAGGGACGCGACCCTGTGCGATAGGACGGGCCTGTTCCAAAGTCGCGAAGAGGAAATAGTTGGCGTTCATGGCAAAGGTGATGTCGTTTTCCTTGAGCTCCTCGCCATCATAGATTCGGAGCTCGACGATCGGAGGGGGGTCGACAGGACGACGGTCGGCAGAAGCTAATGTCGCGTCAGTATGATGATCAGAATTGGATGTTGGAGCCACGCACACTTGGCACCAGAACCACACGCGCGAGCACGTTCGGGCTGTTGGAGAACTTTGAGTTTGTAGAGCAGATGCCTTCCATCGCACGTGGTACGCGAGAAGGAAGCTACAGTCTCGTTGGGGACCGAGATGACTCTGGGCTCCATGACGGCGATGATAACAAATCAGATGTAAATGAACCTGATGTGTGACAATGTACAGCAAAGTCTTTGTCGTCTGAGAATTAAGGCGGTCAGCAATGATGTATGGAAATTGAAGCCAGGTCCGTGACAATGGTTTGGAGAAGAAAAGAAGGTTTGTGCAAGAGCGTCCAGACGTCTGACTGGGAACGAGCTACCATCGCGTCGGCGTGGCCATGACACTCCCATGAAAAGAGCCAAGCAAGGAAAGGAAAAACATAAGGACTCACCCTTGCTGGCCGTTGTATATGAAGGGATGCGTTACGCGGACGCAACCAATGTTGTCCAAAATAAACGCTGCCCTTGGACGAAGAAACGAGCGTGTCGGTCTGTGGAAGCTTAACTACTCGCTCGACGCCAAAGAACGGTGAGTACAAGAACGAAGAAGGGTGTTTTCTCCTCCAAATAGAAAAAGACCTTAACCCAGGGATCCGGATCTGAAGAGTAAAAGAAGGTGGGAGTCGCGGAGGAAAAGGCAGGTACAAGGGAACAGACGAGTCAGATCAGCGGAGGCCCGGGCGTTCTTGCCGCACGCCGCAGCTGCCGCACGCAAGCGAAGTGCTCCTGTGCCCTAAACTTGCGAACTCTAACTGCCTTTGGTCTCGACAAGAGTCTGGCTAGGCTTTCCTTTTTTGCTCCCATCCGGCATCGCTTACATCACTCGTTTCCAGCTCCTGGGAGTTGCAGTTTGCTTAGTATCAACAGCCACAGCCGGTCCTTGTGGTGCCGGAACCCAGGTGAGTTCTGCTGCTGGGCCCTCTGCTCATTGCTGCTGTAGGAGCGTGCCAACTCCATATCTTTGCCAGGCCGAGATTTGAAGATCGTGTGGTAGGCTAACGGGCGGTTCTCGCGCCTCATTGTCTGCTGGCTGCTCCCCACTGCGCACCGTCCCGTTGTGGGCCCTTGGGGGGCTTCCCATGTTTGCTTTGCCATGTTCGCAACCCTCTGATCAGCCGGCGCCTCATCCTGCAGTAACGTCTGCACTACCACCACGCAGGAATCCGGGAACCAACGTTGTGTCAGTTTTCCCGCTGAGGTCCTCCTTAACTGGAATGTGGTTTCAGGTTCATGCCTGTTTGTCTATACCCTCGCCTATTAAGATTATCGCTTCCAATGACGATAAGCTTGAGGTTATACGGGGAGCGAGATCTCCTCGATTCAATATCAGATTGTGGACTTTAGCTCCCTCTGAGCCAAGCGATGCAATATAATCGGAAGCAGCTTTTCCCGGTTGCGTCCTTGGTGAGCGCTTTCGACACCACCCACCTGGCAGTGTCTTGCTCTTTTGACCCTTCTGACGAGCCAGACGAGGTGCATGCAGGGAGAAAAACGCGTCAGTCAAAGAGCGTGTCGAGCAGCGAGAGATCGGTGGGTCAGTAATAAAGGACGCGAAGGGTTTGTCTGGTTGTGTCGCTTACAAGGTTTCGAAAACAAGCGGAGGAATTGGATGCACTAAAACCTTTTTCGAGCGTAGCTGCAAATGCATACACCGCTCGGCCTCAGCTGCAGCCAGGTAAAAGTTGCTCTGCGTAACGGCACAGGGTCTGCCAACACATCAGACCAATGGACGGGTATCCACTTCCTGCCTACAACGCCGTCCGAGAGAGCGCCTGCCCGTACATGTTCTGTGTTTAACACGCCATCTCAGCAGATCTGACTGAAGGCTTGTCGTCGTACGGTATGCGAGTTGCATGTCGGAAAAGTGTCTCGCAGGCTTACCTTAGATAATGAGAATGAGGGTGTCGTACTCTGCGTCCGCAATGCAGGCCCGCACAACATTCACAAGCGTCGAATTGCGATCGGTCCAATCGACGCAAGCCCCAATAAAGCCTGACACGCTCCGAAAACAAGTGGCTGGGACGAAAGTCCCTACCTATCACAATGCGCTTCCGACAGAGCCTCCCTCCACGTGAAGAAGGGGTGGTGGCTTTTCACAAAAGACGGCGACCACTCAGATGATGGGAACAAAATTGCACTCTTACCACTATCATGCATATCGTATATACGTACAACACGGTGCCTGCGTATTCGTCAAAGCCTGATCCTTTCTCTTACTGCACCAAACACAACAGATGGATTCTGCATGATCTATCGAGGCAGAAAGCTGTCGAGTCTCTTGCATTACAGATTTATCAGAATTCATTCCGTGCTGTGCATCACAGCCCGAACTCGCCCGCAACTCCACTTGCAAGAGCGGAGACTGTCAATCAGAGGAGTTGTCTCGTTTGTAACTAATCGATCTGTACTTATGCACAATGACTTCTCGCAGTCTTCTCTGAGTGGGACTCTCAGGGCTGCTCAGCCTGTCAGCCTCTGAAAGCAATTCTTATTACCGGAGCAAAGAAGCTAATATAGATATCAAACCACACATGCAAGTCGTGAAAAACTGTGATCGACGCGGAAAATAGAGATGAGCGCGACCATGCACTGCATACTGCGCCAGTAGCGAAGGACCCTCTTTCTCAATAATGTTCATGCAGGAGAACGGATGGGGTCAGTATTCAGCGATAAATATCCTGCTGACTCTTGTCTTCTGACACTCGCCTACACGCCCTTGTACGCATCAAGCAACGCCTTCGATGCAATGATGGGGAGCAAGGCTATAACACGGAAATAGGTGATCTAGCCCTCTTTTTGCTTTACTATTGCCAATCAGGGAGACCTCGACCAGGTCTTTGTCTCCTGTCAGTGCAGACTGTCACCTGCAACCTTAAAAAGTAGAACAACAAATTCAGCCAACGAGAGGTTTCCATTCTAACCATTCGCAATAACCGGTCACCAAGCTAAAGCAACCGCGGACCCTTTCTACTTAATATCACATGGGCGCCTGGATTCCATCGCTTAGAGATATAATGAATCTCGGCTCCCCTGGGAGGTGACCTTGGACCCACACCCTGATTCCTCGTAACCGCTTGCGATATGCAAGCCCTCGACATGCTCGCTTCGCCTGTGAAGCCAAAGGGTTTGATGCAAGCCGCTACAATCGTGAGGAAAGGAAAAACGTTCATACCTCGACTGGTTACGACTGAAAGTCCAAACCCACACCCTTTTGTTCAATATCGAGTTTTGATTCCTGGCACGTACAGCAAGACAAGTCGATGCATCTTCGCGATAGCACCAAACTGTACAAGCCTGTGGGGATACACGCGTCAATCTAGGTCTGGATTATCATCACTGCAGTCAAATCGTTGCGTTTTCTCATATACGCATCTCAAGGCAGCAATAAACATATTGCATCCAGTGCTTTACTGCTCGCTTGAATGCTTCTGCAAGTATGTCCTTCTGGACGGCGCACTCACGCGCCATAGATTCCCGGCATAGACTTGTTGCAACTTTGTGTACTCAGGAGTGATCAAAAGTGAGTTATGTACCTTTGTCCGAATGATCGTGAGCAGACTCGCTCCTACCCCATGGATAGCGGGCTTGCGTATACCGATGCAGAATTTCTTTACTGAACCACAAGCGGTTGCCTTTTCGTTGTTGGTAAGCAATATCGTGTATGCATCAATCCAACGGCACATCATTCTGATGGCTGTAGTGTCTCTGACGAAATGCTTATAACATAAAATCGCTGGATGTTGCTGCAGCCAAGAGGATCATGAAAAGAAGCCATGGTCCAAGAAGTCTGCTTGATGTTGTTTGCCATCCCGATAAGTGTTTGAGATCTTACGAATTCATCAGTAGAACTCTTTCTCCACATAGTTTGACCATTGACTGGTCCGTTCAAGATAGATCAGCGATGTGTAATGTGTGCAACGTTGATCAAGCGGAAAGATAATCCTTGTCTCGTTTCTAGCATGGACAGGATTGTTAGGTATTCAAGTCCGTTAGCCCGAGTACAAATACAATCGTCTCCAGTTTCTCCAATGTACTATACATTACAGTATGTAGTTGCATTCAGCCTGGTCGGACATGTCTTTTGCATCGAGACCATTGTGCAATTTGGTCATCTGTCACAGGCCTCAGTACACGGCATAACGGGTGTTTTGTGGGGTTCAAATTATATGTAGCTTGAAGGTGCAATGTGATGCGCTTGAAAAGCCTTTGTAGAATCTAATTACGGATCAACCAAACCTTCGTTAAGGTAAGTAGCTGTTTCTAAACTCAATCCATCGCACACAGCCTTTCTCATAAACACACACATGTGATGGCTACAGATAGAACATAGAGTAGTTTGCCTGTTGGAGCCAAAAACGAAATACCTCGTACAAATGAACAGAAAAGTGAAAGAGAATGTTATATGAGACATGAACAGAGGTATGTAGAGGGTAGCTGGCTTCACCCTATATAAAGAGGAACAAGGAAAGGATGGAAAGGAAATAGGAAACACCCTTTGATATATAAGAAAAAGGAAAGAAGACCTCCAGTTGGGAAAAATTCCGTTTCCCAACTCCCAACATTCGTACCAGTTTATTCATGATATGGATAGGTTTTTGTTCGTCACCGATTAACCATAACTCCGCCGAAAATAACGGGAAAGCAATGATACGCATGAAGACGCCGTGCTCAAGCAACAAAGGAGTCGTAGTTGTGATGCATAAGGACCGGATGTCGTATGTACATATCCGCATTGTTGCATCGTCAACTTCAGAGTCGAAAGATATGCCGGGTTGACATATCGACTACAGGTTGCCATCATGAGCGCTCAGTCCTTTAGGCTCAAGCATCGAGCCACCACGGTCTGGTTGTAGTTAATCTCGAGTTCTTCATTGAAGACGTCTAAGCATATCGCATATCTGCGATAGAGCCTTCGAAAGGTGCTCCTTGTGCCGTCTGAAGACCTGAAGCAGCAGAACCCTGCGACATCCAGGCATTGGCAGCACCTTGTGCTAGTGCTTGCCATTGATCAGCACGACCTGTCTCTTTCTGACTGTAGAAACGAAGAGCCATCTCCATCATTTGCATCTCTGAAGTCTTTCCTACATAGTTGAAGACTTGTGTCTGGCCTGGTGGAGGCGCTGAGTACTGTCGCATAGGTGATGGCGCGATCGCCACTGGGACAATCCCGTTCTGTCCTGGGGGCAGAACACAGCATAAAGCTTTTTCGCCCCAGAAAGTGGTAGCCGTAGCAACTTGGTCGCCAAACATGACTTCCATGCCAGGTGTGAATCCACTGCCGTACACCGAGACCTCTATGCCACCAGATGGCGGACCTTCAGACGGTGTCACCTTGTTGATAATGGGACCGGGCCGATCTGGCTCGGTCAGACCACTAGGCATAGATGAATTTGACATGGCGAATGGGTTCGGCCGATTTGGCATAGCGTTGGCTCCACCGTGCGCTTGCTGCCTTTGGAAAGCAGCCAGATTCGGTCCAACCAACACTGGACTCGGCGCACGACTCTGGTGAGCAGAGCTTGGAGCAGAGTAGAAGGCTTGGTACGCAGCGCCGTCCATACTATTTGTTCTGTTCAGAGCAGAGAACGGGAATGTGGTGGTTTCGATAGGGGTCGATGGCCCTGTGTGGAAATGGCTGCGCGAGGCCGAGTGTGGCATGGTGATGTAAGTCGGGTCGTTATTGCTGCCAATGAAGCCAGCATTGGTGGGTGAGAAGGGCGTCTGGGCAGTAGGTTGAGCCAGTTGCTGGTTCGACTCCATCTTGGTCATGGTAAGCGTGCTCGGGACTCTTCGGTGAGCAGATGACGATTTACGTTTCTTGCTGGGACCTGCTTGACCTGCGCTGTTGGGTGAACCAGGACGAGACAAGTTACGTGGTGTCATTGTTCCGGGAGTAGTGGCTTGTGACTGTGGGAAGTTTTGCATGTGCATGTTATTGGGCTGGTGGAACTGTTGCGCTCCATAACCAAGGCTCTGCAAATTTCCTGTCGATTTCGAGACAGACATTGCAGGCATGTGAGAGTGTAGGTCGACCATTGAGTGAGAGGTGAAGGGAGCCTGGGCTGGGAATTGACCGTCGTACCATACCTGGCCCGGCACGCTTGACATGGGGTGCGTCTTGTGATCATCGGTGATCAAAATCGAGTCAGAGATGTCTTGGGCCACGACATTGCCTTGGTAGTCCTTGATGGTAAAGATGACCTGAAATCCGTCCTTCTCGTTCTGATGGCGGCAATAACAAGCGATGCGCATAGGAGCCACGACCTGCATCGCCGTCTCTGGCGGGCGGAAATAATCAGAGGCTGTGACGCTATTGTCCTTGGGCGCTGGCGACTGCTGCCAGTCTTGCCATGGCTTGTACTCGTTGGTGTTGAAGACAATGACGCGCTCGGTCTCATACTTCTCCCAGTGTGCTTGCTCTTCCTCCTTCTTTAGCTTCTTGCGAGCAGCTCTCTTGCGCTCGCGATTGATGCAATTGCTGCAGATTCGCACTTCTCCGCCGTTGGCCGGTTTGTCGTTCTCGTCTACTTCCTCTTCACCTGCCTTCTTACCCGCATTTTGGCCTCGTGCTTGGATCTGAGCATTGTCCTGCAAAGCGGCCTGCTTCATGGCCTTCTCACGCAAGTGGGGTTGGTTCATTGCACTGGTGCATACGAGCATGGTGTGTAGTTCGAGCGTGTCTTCGGCCAGATGGACTTCCTTGGCTAGCAGCTTGGCTTTTGCGATAGTGTGGGTGGGCAAGTGCAGCATCTTGACGCGCGGTGGTAGGTAGTCCATGGTCAAGCGAATGTTGATTTGTGTCTCGACTCGAGATTTTGCTGGGATGGGCGCAACGTGCAGAGGAATACGATCGCCCTGGGCTGTGGATGCTTTGGGTAGTTCTGGTTTAGGGGCGTTCATCACAGGAGAAGGTGTCATGGCAAGAGCGCCGGGTGACGCAAAAGCATGGGCGTAGTCATTGTTCCACGCAGGGTTCTGATTTTGTGTCGAGTTGTTCCACATCTGGTTTGTGCTGAACATATCGTTTCCGTCCGAGGAGGGTGTCGGATTATTGAACATGGCGCTGGGTGAGGCTTCTTGTGTTTGTGATGCCTTGACCGAAGCGGGCGATGCGGTACTTGAACCGAAGAAGAAATTCGATGGCTCGAGGGTTCCAGCCTGCTGATAAGTCAGTATCAAATGCACCACATAGCCCGTATTTTGTGACGTACCGGTGGTTCGGGCTTGATGTGCATGTGATGGGAGTATGTGCGGTCAACCAAGTCCATAGCCTGGCCACCAGGACTACTTGCAGCGCTACCAAAATGGTTGGCAAAGTCCTGTTCTAGTGAGAGGTTGTGTAGAGAGTGTAACGAGGCCATGTGAGTGGTGCTGCTGGCGTGCTGCATCATAGGTTGTTGTTGTTGTTCGAGCTTAATAGCCTCAAAGTTTCCTGGTGGAGACTCGGAAGTGGCCGAAGTATTCTTGCGCTTCCTACCACTCGTCTCGGAAGACGAGTCTTGGGATGAGCTTTCGGCTGAGCGCGACGAGACGAGCGATCGCGAGTTGTATTGTTGGTGTGAATGCGCGTGTTGACCGTCGTCGGTCTTGATGTGGTAGCTGGGGCTGTCGGCTTGCACAGTCGCGGCCGACATGTCGAACAATCGAGCGCCATCGAAGGGCGACTCGGCGGCGGTGCCTAGGTTGTCATAGAGGTTGGAGAAAGAAGGGTCATCCCACATGGACATATCTGTGTCCTGGACGACGTGCGGGTTAGGATCCTGATCCATGACTTGTCCGGCGTGGTCGGTGGTGCGAAGTGGTTTCGCGGGGTGGGTGGGGGAGGGGCGTAAAGGGCGACGAAACGACTGTAGGCAAGTGGATGGTGATCTCAGCAAGTAAGCAAGCAAGTTCCGGAGTCGCTAATAGTAACAGAGGCCAGTTCGGCACGCGCAGGGCATTGTGTGTCCGGGGGGATCGTGTACTGGTCGGGGGACGCGGTGTCGGTCGTGCAAGCGGCGGGCAGCGGGCGTGCACCAAGTGGCTGTGTGTCGCAAAGGACGATCGCTTTGATGCGGCCGTCAATGTCAAGTGGGTGCAGGGACAAAGTCGATCGGTCGGCAGACGACAAGTCAATCTTAGACAAGAAGGCGCAGGTCGTGTGTCAAGCAAGAGCGGACGGCAGCCGGCGACCTGTAACTACGCGGCAGCGATGGAGTGCAGGCCCGGCGGAGTACTCGGTGCGCGTGCGCTGTGCAGCCTTCAACTTGCTTCAGTGTGGACTTGCTTCAGTGTGGAGAATCTCAAGTCTTGGGCGTCCTCAGACCTATCAAAAGCCAAATTTGCCAATATTATTTGTTTTAATCCTCGAGCATGCTTGCTACTAGATGTCCTGGCTTTCCGTTATTCTCAATCTCTTTCCACACTCCAGCTTCAGGACTCGAGGCTCGACGCGACGACTCGTCGAGTCCTCTCTGCCCGCCTACTTGCCGCTTGCTCGTCCAACTTCCCCTCGCGAATTCGTCATGCACGCCAAGTGTCCGAGCTTTGCGCCTCCCACAGTCGTTCAGTCGTTCAGTCGTTCATTGAAGAACCGCTGCAGCAGTTCACAGTCATGTCTATTGTCTCAAGCATTCTCTCTTCGTGCGCGCCTGTTACCTGCTACCTCAAGCATGCAGATTTCCATCGCTTGCATACCTAGTAGCTTCATGAGAGCTTTGGTGTTCGTTTGAGGAGAAGCTGTTGCGCCAATTCCTGCGTGTCATCTTTCCAGATGTGCCGCATCGCTATCGGTCTTCTCCGCAACCACGTACAGTACCAAACTTGCTCAGAGCCCGCTATCTTTTCCCAGCCCTTGTCCCTTGACTTCCTGCCCTCATCCTCTGAAAACAACAGCCTAGGCAATAGGTACGTTATGGACAGAAGATATCACGTCGAGAGTCGAGACGTATGCCTCATTTGAGTTTCGGATGGCCCTAGCAAAGCACTGTTTAACGGTCCGAATATATACACATCCGTGCCGTGACTTACACGGGATCTGCGATCCTACGAAGTACAGTACGAGCTTTGCAGTATCTTAGAGGGTTGGAGTGACACTGCATCCCGATCACGACACCTCTCTGCGGGTAAAATCTGTGTCATGTTTATCCTTATCCTAGTCCTGTCCGTTTGGAAGACCCCACTCCTCCAGTAGCTGCTGCATACGATACTCCGTTGCCCATCCTGTCTCTCGCTGGATGCTCTGCAGCAAGTTCAACACGCAGCCACGCATCGCGTCAACCTCATCCGGCGTGTTTCCTTCACCAGCAGGAGCCGTTTTGGTTGTGGACTCTCGCATTCCCAAGACCTGTCCAGCCGTATATAAAGGCTGAACACTGTGGATCCTTGCGCTGTCGTTCTTCAACCCAAGACCGATGCTGACAATCTCCTCGGCGTGTTTTCTGCTCTGTCTCAAGATTGATGCGTAGGATGCGTGCCGCTGAGCAAGAGACCACGTATTACCTTTACTGCTTGTACCTGATTGTTTGATATGCTTTGTGCCTGTAGATTCATGAGGTTTGTTGAGAAGCAGTTGGATCTTTGCAAAGTGGAATGACTGCATCGTGGATGCACACATGGGCCGAGCGAACCATTTTAATGGAATCTTGGTTGCACTCCTCACGTTGCCCTGCTGCAGAGTCAATCAGCCTGTGTAAAGCATATACTCGTCTGAAAACCTACGTTGTTCTTATCAGGCCATTCCGTAGCGCTCGGCCTGAAGCTGTGTGGCAGCCCCTATAAGAAATACAAATTAGTGCCTGTAAGTTGAATTTCGTTGCCTTAAATATTACCTCAAACCATACGTCAAGTTGTTGCTCCAACCCCTGCCAGTATTCCAAAAGTGCTATCTGTCGAACGCCCAAGCCCATCTCGTGTGGAAACTCGTCGCCAGCAGAAATGAAATTGACCAGCTTCATCATGAGCCAGATCAATGCGTTTGAAACCATGTCATCGGCCATCGGCTCATGTACTGCAGTGTCATTTGATGGCAAGATATATCCTGACTGTGAAATATGCAGTCCAGCATCTCGCCACATAGACAAGTCGTTTGTGTCTAATCTAGTATTGGTGTTGTTGATGACTAGAACCTTGATTAGCATGTTGGGATTCGATTGGTGATTGGTTTCACCCACAGGCGTTCAACATCTCTTGTCGACAAATGTTCCAGAATACAGCCCGACGGCCTTTTGTGGAAGTCGGTGGTCTTAGGCCAAGTATTGGACTATGACCTGAGGCAGCGCTTGACAAAGGCATTGTACCGTCCTTGGCAATATCGAACAAAGTTTTGGCACCATCTAAATGCCTCGACCACTCTGTGCCTGATGCATCAAGAAACTCGAAAACACACAATATGGCTGTTGTAGCAATCAGCTCGTCAGAGTCCGTTCGAGGCAGTACTGATGGTGGTTCTGGGTGACGGTCAGCGTCAAGTTCCATCATGGCATCTGTCGCTACTATGGCGGGACTCGGTGACTGTTGGCTAGCAGAAGTTTGTCTGGTCTCGTTCTCTAGTGCTTGTCTGAGCAGTGTGATCGCTTGGTCGTAATAGTATCGAGCCTTGTGAGACCATTCTGCTGGGGTGCGCTTGGAGCCTGAGCCTTTGGGTTGCTGTGCTGTGATTCTGGTTCTTCCTAAAGCCTTGGCCGACAATGCAATGGATGCGAACAATAGTAAAGGACTGGAAGCTGCCTTCAGGGGTACATCAACTGCAAAAAATGATCCTAGATCAAAAAGATCCATCCATTCACCTGGTCCTTCCGAGAAGTGACGTAGTAGGAATGGCACATCTTCGTCGCTCTTTGGGTCGAAGTCGCTTCGCACAGAGTTTGATCGAGGCGCGAACAAGTTTATGCAGGTCTCCGAAAGCTCGGTGTCAAGCCTCGGATCTATGGGTGGTGAGAAAGAATCAGATGCATCTGATTGTCGAGTAGTGTTTTGAAGGTAATGGTCGCCTGATGCTGCGGCAGACAATGCTTCTAGTCCATGTGTCGAGCTTGACCTGAATGGATATGGATATTCGGCTGTGGTGTTCCAACTGTGGTCAACCCGCGACTCTGGTTCAGAAGCCCCTGACATAGCATGGAAAAGCGTCGTGTCCGGTTCGTGATATGGATCAGTAGTATGCACAAACGTAACTGCCTGATGTCAGAGAATCTCCCGCGTTCAATGTCTAAGATCACTCACGATTCCGCGGGATAGCCACCCAGACACTGTCTTTTCCGAATGTTTCCTTGTATCCATAGAAACTCTTGAGACCTCCATTAACGTCGTCCGTGTCCGACCCGTTCATTGATGCATTCTGCTGATGTCTGAAGACAACGCCTGGACTAGGCACACATTGGCGGCTAGCCTTTGTGCATTGTCCGCAGACTATGATGAAATTTCGTCAGTCAGGGTTGATTTTTTGAACGCAAATATCGAGGTTGTGTAGAGGCGGGATACATGTGTTTGCAAACATGCTCAATGAAGAAGACTTTCAATCTGCAGTACTCACCTGGCTTCTGCTCATCACATTTAAGCTACGAAACCGTCAACCATAGTTCAGATCTTCTCGAGCAATTGTAGCGTACCTTGCGATTGCGACATGTCAAGCTAGCAGGACCACATTAGCCACGCGTGCGTCCCCCGTCTTTATGGAAAATATTGATGCACTTACCATCCAGTTCTTGACCGCATCGTGTGCTATTGACTTTGCCAGTCATTATTCTCTGTCGTCAATGCACGCGTTCAGAGGTAGAAGGTTGAGCGAATGAGTAAGTGGAGTGCATGGGGCTAAATCTGGAGAGACCAGGGTTGTCCTATCAACACGAGTTTACGAGTTGTCTCAATAGAGGAATAATGTCAGAACCAGTGAGATCGGGTATTTACGAGATTTTGAAACTCCTTACAGTTTGGCGGAGGACTCTAGATGTTCCTAGCTGGGTCTTGTACTAGTTGGTGTGTTGAATGGCGTAGAACACGTTCTGGTCGCAGAACGCCAATTATTGTTACTGAATTCCAGCCAGGTCCCGTAATGCTCCCTGCCTTGCTACTACCTTTTCGACTTATGCGCTACGCACAAGATCTACCAGATCACCGTGAGGTTGTAGGCGCATGGTACAATTTTCATTTGACAATTCATTTGTTCTGACACAATTGTATCAAAGATACTTTTGCTTTCGTTATGTAACA
Source organism: Aureobasidium sp. EXF-3400 (assembly GCA_024195585.1). NCBI lineage: Eukaryota > Fungi > Ascomycota > Dothideomycetes > Dothideales > Saccotheciaceae > Aureobasidium > Aureobasidium sp. EXF-3400. The sequence goes on from SWBL01000013.1 coordinate 64,417, forward strand.
GCGACTTCTGTCGCTCCCCGTGGATACCTCAGACGCCCTCGTCTCCAAAACGCCTACGCCATGCCAAGCTTCAGGAAAGAGATGTTCAGAAAAGAGTGTCGTGCGAATGCAACAATCACTTTGCTGTCTTCGCCTTCTTCTTGGGAGGTTCCACTTTTCTCTCCGCGTCACTTCCTCCAGCATCAGCCATCTCCTCGTCGCTGTCGCCACTGCTATCGTGAGCACTGTCATACTCCTCAGCAACATCAGACTCTGACTCGGTGTGGAAGTCTTCATCGACAGATTCATCATCTTCGTCGGCCGAACCACGAGCTGCAACGACTTCATCGTCAGAAGAGTCGAGGTCACCATCTTGCAACACGGCTGCCATTAGGGCACCTTCTTCCTCCATCTCGTTCTTAGTCTTGATGCCCTTCAGCTGGAAGAAGTTCTCCAACGACTTTTGCTCCTCACGATTAATGTTTGAGAATTGGTGCTCACCACCACCCTTGAGCGATACGGAAATGTCGAAGGTACGGGAAGCACTCACAGCGCCACCCACTCTGGACATGGTGATGGCGGAGACGTTGTCAAAAGCGATGTAAGTAGCAGGCTTGGGCACGAAGAGGAAAGCGCGTTCCAGACAGAAGAGATGACCCTCATTGGCCTTGACCGAGCACTTGACACCCGATTGCTGGTGGTGTGAATTGTAGTCGCGACTAGGCTGCAGAATCTTCTTGCCTGTCAAGCCCAGGAAAATTTTTGAGATAACAGTAGCGATGGGTGCCTCGTAGCGGGGTTGAAGTTTGCCCTTGTACTTGTTCTCGAGGTCTTCTTCGGTCATGTTCAAGTCAAGGACAATATCTTCCTCGCGCTTGAATTGCATGACCAAGAATGGGTAGCGGGTCTGACCCTGGCGCAGTGGAGGATCAAGGCCAACACAGATGAGTTGGTGAACATCGTCGGGCTTCGGTAGAAGGAAGAACTTCTTGACCGAATCGTACTGAATCTTGTAATCGTAAGTCTTGCCACGGAGTCGGAGAGAGCTCTCGTACAGGTCGATGTCGAAGCGTCCACGAGGGGTGAGGTGCAGAATATCGAGGAAGGTAGCGAAGGTAGCGCCGGCAACTTCGCCGATTTCTGCTTTGTCCATGAGCATCTCGTAGAAGAGGTTGGCGGCATTCTGCTGATCATCCTCGCCATCAGCTTCGCTGCCGTCTTCGTCACCCTCTTCCTTCTTTTCCTTGCGCGTTGCTGTTCCGGGGATGTAGAAACGCATCTCGACCATTTGGTCGACAGAGCCGCCAGCCTTTTTGCCTCTGCCTCTTGCACCTCCAAGGGCTCCATTAGTACCCGTCTCATCGCCATCGCCAGGAAGTGAAAATTCGACAGCGACCTCATTCTTGCCGGCGAGGTTGGTGTTTGAGATTTCGGTGTAGGGGATCTCGAAAGCAGGTTGGTTGCGCACATTGAAGGCAAGTTCAGCCTTGCCAAAGTCGGCCTTTCCCCAGTTCCAGCCACGTAGGGCATGCTCTTTCTGTTCAAGGAGGATGCTGTACCACAGCTTGAAGCATCTGGACAGACGGTCATAGTCCTGTGGGGAGTCAGCATTATTGAAGCGCAAGAACAGGGATGCAAAGGTGGCCTACATCGAGCATGAAGCCATCCAGCTGAATAACACCGGAATTTCTCGAATAGATCTTGACTTCGAAACCCCTTGCGGCTCTGCTCCACTGTGATGAGATGATCTCGGCCTTGTCGAGGGTGAAGGTATCGCCAGGGCCTGATGGCTTCCAACCTAGGCCAGACTCGGCAAAGCGACACTTGCCAGTTTGCTTGGAGAGATCGAGGTAGATGTTGTCAAAAGTCTCCCTACAGCGCATGCGTCAGCCTCTGCGTTGCGACCTCAGAATGGCGCACGGCGGACAGTGGCCGACTTGCGATCTCTCAACTCACATGATGGGCAACTAGGGTTGATGTGTTGCGATGGAAGCGCTGTTCTGAGCCTCCTCAAGAAGGTGCGAGGACCAGAGGAAGAAGCGGCGAAGCGAGCTTCGAGAGGTTGTGCGGGATGTTGTGGCGCAAATCCAAGTGAGCTACTTGTCGGTCGAAGTAATGGAGAATATGTGAAGATGGACACGGATGGAAGAGGATAGTAGTGAAGTGAGATGAGCACGCCGAAACAGCTGTTGATAGTTACGGACAGATTGGGTGCAAAGAGCATCGTCGCGTTTCGCGTGCGTCGTCGTCGCGCTGGCTTTTTGCGGGGTCTGTGTGAAAGCCGCACTATCTACGAGTAGTAACCATCTACAATACAGTATCAACACGCGTTTTGGTAATTCACGCTCATCATTCATTCTTGTGGTGATTGCAACTCTGATTCTCCGTTGAGCACATCTTCTTCTGCGAGCAACAGAACACACAACCCACGTTGTGGCTTCGTTGCCCACTCGTTAGCCAATGGTCCTCCTTATCATTGACGAGCGCCTCTCTAGATTGTTTCCTTGGCTGGATGATGCAACAGCGCTTCCTTGACCTCCGGATCTAACCAAATAATAGGAGGTGCAACAGTTTCCACGGCTCAAACCAGACCTATTGAAGTATCGTCCTGTACTAGAGCGTCATGATGTTCGTTGCGCTGCTTCAAGCATCACCTAGTCTAGATGACAATCACCTCGACCCAAAAAGCCTTCTGCATATTGCAAAGAAGATCTCGGTCAGAGTTCCTACTGTGATTGGGCACAAGGCAAGCCACGATCGGCCAGACTTATTGCGTCTGTCAAGCCAGTAGATCACAGCCAAACGAGCTGTGGTCCGCTCTCAAACCTGGCTCAAAGCGAGCACATCGTTCCAAGCTCGGCCTGAGTTGGCTCCTCTCCGAGCATTGTACATGTACATGTACCTATTGCATGTCCCGTTGCTCTTGTACCTATTGTGTATTATTGACAAATCCTCCGAGTTCCCAATCCAGCCTGTCATGCCAGCTTGAACTCAGGCACATCCCGTTTCCCAACACGTGTCGAACCACAAGCGGTGTCTGTCAAAGTTGCAATCCCTGAGCTGACTGAGCCGCTACCGCAGTCTCACACATGTGCCTTCAAGGGGGGTGCAGCGAGTTGCAACGGAGGTCAAGATGACCCCCTCTAGATGCAGGAACATCAATATTTCCCCGACTACAGGTTCTATTTTTTGCCAAGTTTTTTGTCCAAGTGCATTGACTGGACTGTCGCAGCACCACTCCGAGTGGATCTTCATGCGATCCTGAGTCGGGCTTTTCGAAACTACAACGATAGGTACTTCCTTCCAAGTACTTGGCCGGACTGTCTCTTGAGTCTGAATCCTTCCGCTAATATTGCAGACCCAACCTTATAACAGGACCGTGGAGAGAGCACTTGTTACCCCACATGCATGAGCCCTATGCAACTTGCCAAAGCAAGCCATACGTCTGCATGTCTGTCACTGTATTGGAAGCGACCACGAAGAGTTACCGATTCCATCAGTGATTTTCGTCGCGAATTCACATCTATGGTCTGGACTCGCCATTACAAAGCGAAACAGCTGCTTTGGCCCATATGAGTCGAATGCAAGATGCAAGCGGGTCTGCGAAAGTCCATGCGCTCATGAAGAGTCCCGGGATGTCTTATCACCACCATGTTTTTCGGACATGCCATCCGTGCTCTGGCAAATCTGCTGCTAGCTTTCGCATAGCTAGTCATTGACACCGGGCTCAAGGTATTCTGGACAGCCACTTCGACTTCCATCTCGCGTGCGATTGCTGAACCTAAATCGATCCTGGGGTCAAAGTCTCTTCAAACGAGATTCACATGGCTTGTCCAAGAACGGGTTGCTTCTACTTAGCTATCATTTTCCCAAAAAGGCAAGATCGCCTCGTGCGCACGGATCTTTGCTTGGGGGTTCTTCCCCGAAAAACGTGCCTAGCCCTCGCGCACTCCGGCACGCCAATTTTTAGTCGTTGCGCCATTCGGTATCGTTGGGTGTGTTCCTCGCAGAACCTCCCTCCGATGTGGTATAGCTCATTCGGTGAGTCCTGCCAATTGCTGCCATGGCACTAGGACATATCCGACACCAAACGGTCGGGGAGACCATGCAGACTGCTGGCGCGACAAGCTTGCACCACAGGGAAATTACTGTTGCATGTCGAGTGAAAGCATTCTTGTCGTGCATCCTCTTGTGTTTCGCGGTCGTGCCATCTCGACTGCTGACAAGTTCGAACTCATTTCCCGGTACTTTGGTTGGGCTGGAGCCGAATACTCATCGAGCGGGAGCAAACGAACCCAAAACAGCACATCTGACGCTGGTATATCGTCACTCTATTCGCTGCCAGACGGACTGATCTGCAGCCATGAGATACACGATCCAATAGACTTTCCTCAGCGACGCCATAGTGTAGGTTGTAAGCCTCTCTCAACCGTAGGGCAGAAGCGACAGCGCCCATTCCTTTGCCATGGACCATGACCAGGGTCCACCAACTGAGTCAAAAACAGCATGTGGTTCGTGTGCTGCGGTTCCGTTTTCAGAGGCGCAAAGACTGCCGCATGCCATCTGGTGAGCCCATGTGAACTAGATAAAGACTCACGTTCGCCCTCGAAGCGAGAAGATCAACAGTCCAGTCTTCTTGATATTCTCCTTCGGCATACGAGCTCAGCTGTGTCTGTACAGTCAAGACTGGCCTCGAACAGGGAACGAGCTTGAGCTTCAGACAACCGCTCCTACCTACTGCGCCCCGCCTTTCCTCAATTGGTAAGGTACCCATCTGTCTCTCGAGGATCTTCCGGGCAATCGCTGCATTTGTCCAATTCTCGCATATCTGCGCCCTATCATTGTGAGCAAATCATTCGAAGCGGTTGCTCGATTCGGGAACTTGATTCCATTTCTTTTTCTTGTAGGTCCCAAAGGATGATTAGAGCACACACTTAACCAATGCTTACCCCTACCTCAGGATCCTCTTGACCCCTCGTGGTACCTCGTCTCTGACATCAGACTGTTGGTACACACAATTCTCTATACAAGCATCAAACGACATGCTTGCTTTCAGTCCTTGTCCTATCAACATGGCAACTACACAAGAGGAGCAGTATTCTATGTACGCTTTCTCTGGACTCCCAGCGCACACATCAACCTATCAAGCCGTCCAGTTCCCGTTGCAGCAACCTAACAGCAACTTCAACTCATACAGCCTCGAGCAGAGTACCGTTACTGAAGCACCTTCCAACTACATTCTGGAATCCCAACACTCTTCGAGATACACAAAACACAGTGTCCAGCTTTCGACACCTCTTTATTCACCCACAAACACTGCAACTAACTATTTCGATCTTCGACCCAACCGTTCGGTCAAATCCGAGTCGGCTGCTTCGATGCTTTCCTCGTCTAGAGGATCTCCTCTCATGGGTCTCGAATCTTCCTCAAGCTGGACTCCGGTCGGGTCCAGCGTCTTCCATCAAAACCAATACGATCATCAGGTACTTCTGAATGATACCTTCAACTATGCTGCTCTCTCACTACCTGAGAAACCAGGATGCGTTGGTAAGCATTGCATGATCTCATCGTGCCAATGTAAACATACTGACCTTAACCTAACAGACCCTACCTTGATCCAACCGCTCTCGCCCACACCACCAACAACAACAACAACGCAGATGCATTCTGACTCTAAACATCTGTTCCCTCATCCTCCGTCTCCCACCCCATCATCAGTACACTCGAGCAAGAGCTCAGGTGTTCTGAGAACGAGCTCAATTCGATCCAACAGACCAACATCCCCTTACATCCCTTCACAGTCATGGAATCCCTATCCCGTGTCATCGTCCAGGCGTCAGTCCATATCTTCGGCTCACTCACACCACTCCCGACACAGCCATTCGTCCTTGGACTCTGAGGAGAACAAGGGCGTCTGCCCGATCGCGTCCTGTGGCAGACACATCAAGGATCTCAAAGCACATTTGCTCACCCACAAGAACGAGAGACCTGAAAAGTGCCCAATCACTTCATGCGAGTATCACATCAAGGGCTTCGCTCGAAAGTACGACAAGAACAGGCATACTCTGACCCACTACAAGGGTACAATGGTCTGTGGCTTCTGCCCGGGAAGCGGTAGTTCCTCAGAAAAGAGCTTCAACCGTGCCGACGTCTTCAAGAGGCATTTGACTTCGGTACATGGCGTCGAACAGACCGCACCCAATGCTCGTAGAAGAAGTGGAGGAAGCTCAAGTTCCAAGAGTGCCCTCAACAAGATTGGAATCACAGGCATGTGCTCAACTTGTGGTGTGGCATTTGCCAACGTCCAAGACTTCTATGAGCATCTTGACGACTGTGTCCTCCGCGTCATCCAACAAGGCGATCCTTGCGAAGCCATCAATGAGAGAATTCTCAGCTCGATGATCGACGACAAGGCAGTCAGGGATACCCTGGAGAGACATTCTTTGAGCACCGCTTCAAATCTCACTGGACCACCCGTCTTTGATGACGACGATGACGATGACTTTGACGAGGAGCGTTACATCAAAGATGAGACGAGCTCTCCTGTCCTTCCCAACAGCAATAACAGAGATGCGACTCGCCAGGGGATGACCTATTCTAAAGGTGGTGTCTCCATTCACTCTGGTACAAAGAACAACAAACGTCGCAAGGATTACCCTCCATCTTGGAATGCACCTCCCGAAAAAATGAAGATGAAGAAACGAGTTCTTTGTGTGTTTGATGGACCAAGGAGACTTTGGAAGGACGACTTGATGCTTGGCATCGAGAACCAAGTGCGAGAGCCTCTTTCTGGTAAGAACTGGGTCACCAGCCTGGATGTTCAGACCCTCCGAAGGGCCGAGGGCATCCTTGAAGCCACAGACGAAGAGAAGGGCTCATGGTTGGACGAGCAAGGCAATCCCTTTCTTCTCGCCACGGCTGTTTGATTATCATGACTGACTGCGACTTGAATTCTCTTTTGTCTTTTGTAAGAGCGAGCGCCGTTGGAGTTTCTGGCGCAATATGGTGTGTTCATAGATTTACTCTCGCTGCCTACTTCCTCATGCTTGATACCACTCTGTTATTACTCTACAACAGCGAACTTTGTTCGACTCTATAGCTAGACAGTCAGATGCATTGTTTTTCCTCATCAGTCTCATGGTTCATTCCAGACCTCAACCATTCTTCCACTTCGTCTTGCAAAAGTAGCCCTAGAAGCTGACGAGGAATGTGAGAGATACGAAAGTCAATATGCGCCGTTAGAAGCTTTAACGTGGTCTCAGGGGAGAAGTATTAGCGACTTTTCTAGAACGGATTTGCCTATAAGAGATTGTGGCTTGCTCACTGCCAGCTGAACCCCTCAGCAATTCTTTTCAAGGCACAATTTTATCAAACCCTTCTATGCGTGTGCCCACCAACAGTCGCACACGGTCCTTTACAAGGCAACATCCAGAGGAGAGGGGGCTGTGACTACAAGTGGCGCAGGATTCCTCCCTGCATGCTCGGCGAAATGGAGGATGCCGCTCCATGCGCGAGAGCCGGTTTCTGAACACTGAAGGATGAGTGACATGCATGCTTCCCTTGCTGAGGCTTGTCCTTATCCGTACCCTATCTCACGGTCTCACCCTTCATGGTCCTCGAACGCACGTCGGAACGTTTGAGCCCAATCGGGCTTGACGTGAATTTATAGTTACGAAATACGCTTGGAACGGTTAAATGTCCATGGGTCGAGCCGCTCTCTGGTTTTCGACACGAGGGCACATGTCTTTGTGGTCTTCCTGTCGAAAGTTACACAGACCCTCGTGGACAACTTTAATGTGCCGCAAATGCCGAACAACAGCCGTTGCTAATATTGAGTTTTGGGGGGACCACGCCCTCGAATGGGAAGACTTTGTGCAACACGATGGACACCATTGACCTAGTATGGTAAGTGGAAGATTTGGAGATGGAGTCGCGCCTTCTTGCTGTGTTTGAATAACCACTACGACGCGCCACTCTCAAGAGACTCATAAGAGCATGTCTTGCTTCATTTCACATTTGGTCGATTGGTCATCAATAGGCTAACACAACCACCAAAACTGCGACCATCATCACGTCAAAGGCTGATTTGTCGAGGCATTCTTCACCTTATCGCAATCCAACCGATTCGTCTCACATTCAAGGTTCACACACAAGAGCTTCGCGGAGCCGCACATATCGAAAGGAGATTGACATTTCGTTTAGCACCTCGAGAGGCGCTGCTTGCAACATGACTCGACCCATCGGTGACAGTCCAGCCGAGACCGCGACTTACGAGAAAAATGGTACCATCAGACTCGCGAGGCTAGTAGGTACGTGCTCGGTCGACTGACCATTGTCACGCATGCAAGGCAGCGATGTGGAAGAGTATACCTCTATTGGCGGTATGGATGATTGTTGCCGTCGTCTCTGGATGCACTACAGTAGCCCGCCAACTGCGACTACGAGATGAACGATTGGCTGAACAAGACAATGTCACCGCTCGCCCCGCAGCATTCGGACCCTTAGCTATACAGTCTGGCCACCAAGCCCTCACCTGTGCCCTTGAAGAAAGGCCAAGCTCAACAATACGCCATCTCCGCCTATTTCCGAAGTGCGCATCGCCTCTGCTTTCCGCTGTGCACCGAGCATCAAGCAAGATCGTGTCTCAAGAGACCATCGAGGAAATCCTGCCCGGCAAAGAACTGGTAGAAGCTGCAGTCAAGAATAGCAAGCTGTAGCCATGGCTCGGCAGTTGGAACACTGGAAAGATCACGAGGAGGACAGCTAACTGACCGAGCCTTGACACAGTGAAAGCTGCACTGGACTATAGAAGCACGTAAAGTATCTAATGGCAGATTGAGCCCTGGCCACTACATGAAGGTATACTGTAATAGGGTCATGAGTGGTACGAACATCAGACACATGGTGTGTCTCAAAGCAAGGAACGAGCATGGTTCCTGGATGCACAAGATGCGAAAGCGATAGTCAGCCAATAGCCCAATGTACGGCGATTACAGAGACGGAGGGTTACTTCTTTGTAAGTACCTCTTTTCTATAACACTGCTCCAAAAACGTTACTAAGTAGGATGATCATCTTAGTCTTTGCAACAGCGGATGAATAGCATGAAAATTGGTAACAAGATATCATGGTTCGTGAGGTTAGCCATCAGCATTCATGACCTATATAACGTCAAATACCTAATGGAAATAAGAGAGTAATACGAAAAGCAAATAAAGTGACAAGACTGTCTTCTTTCAGACATATCGTGAATCTCGAAAACATGAAAAGAACATCACAGCAATCATCTCTCAATACTTCTCCCTAAGAGGTGACATAATTTCAGGAACAGAGGCAGGAGCTACTCTCGATGAGCTGATCAAGAGGCTGGTGCAGTGTCGACGGACTTGATGTCGCTGAAGTTCAAGGATGTCAAGCGCGTGCTGCAGTCTGTAGCTTCCACATGTTGTTGCGCCTCAGATGCCAAGGCTGAATCGTCGATTATACGCTCCTCTGCGATTTCTTCAACAGGTAAGTGCGGCTCAGCATTCTTGACTTCATCGTTCGACTCTGTGAATTTTGCCTTTTTGGCGGAAACATCCGATTTTCCTTCCACTGTGGTTTCTTCAGTTTGCGTCTTGCGTTTGCCCAGCTTGAGGACAATCCTCGGACGAGCAGCAGGGCCGGTCAGGGCGGGTGGCGTGATGGTTCTGGATTCATCAAAGAGGTTCAGTGTTTCTGGTGAGGCGGGCTTGGAAGGAATGTGTGTGGGTGTACACTCTGGCTCGGTGATTTGACGTGAAATAGAAGCAAGGTCAGCTGGCACTTTCATGAGCAATGCTTTCTTGAGTGCAGGTCTGCGTTTCTGTTGAATCTGCAGTTGCTTCATGTCCTGTGTGCGAATCTGAAGGAGCGCCTCAAAGGCTGGAAGATCCTCGATGGTGCCATCTGCCAATTTGGTTTGCAACCAATCGAAAAGAGCGCGAAGTTCTTCGGTCGTCTTGTTGTTACCACCAAAGCGATTCTCAAGTTTGATGGCTAAGAGTACGGGCGTGTTGGTGGCTCTCTTGACGTCCGAACTTTGATCTTCCAAGTCCTCAGCGTCGATTTCTGCTGCCACATCTTGTCTGACGGATCCTTCGACCTTCATCTTCCTTTCGAATCTCTGCACCTTCTCTTCCATGGCTTTGGTCAGCTTGATGTTGAAGAGACAGCCAGGGCGCCACTTTTGAAGTCTGTCGACCAATTCTCTGCAAAGGGGTAGCTGTATGGAAGCTAGGTGCGGGTGGAGCTTGTGTTCGTGGCGTTGATAGCATTTTCTGCATAGGAAAACTCGGACACTTTTGATGATCTGGTTCCACTCACGCTTGTTGTGACCAAAGAAAGAGGAAACAACAGGACGTGCTGCTGTTCTTGACGGGAGGTATTCCTGGAGAGTGGAACAGGGTCTGCCACCCAAGAGATGCTCGGAACACTCAAAGTGCTTTGGTTTGCCTTCTTGAAAAAGGGTGTTCGCACGCTCAGTCTCCCAGGTTCTTCTTGTGATGGCTGAGAGTTTGGAATATCCCTGAGTTTTGCGGAAAGTCTCCTCAATAAGGTCGCTGTCACTCATGTATTGGTGGTCGTCCAAGGAGCCAACTCTCATCGAGAACGGTGAAGAGGAGCTGTCACCAGATACTCGGTCACGTTGACGATCAGACTCATCTTCGATTGGTGCAATCGAGGCGGGAGGCTGAGCATGAGGCGAGGGATCGTTGTCGGTTTCTTCATGTCCACTGTCCACAATCTGAGAAGAGTCGACTCTCTTACCCTCTGGCAGCTCAGAACTGGTTGGACTCTGTGGCAATAATTGCCTGAAGGTGGATGGAGCGAGCAATTTGACAAACTGCAAATCCTGCGTGGCTGGAGACGAAGACATCTTTGTCCTATACCGATGTACTGAAGTCGTAGTGGATGTCGTTACAAGAGTGTACTATACTGACAAGACTAGGAGACAGGCCTGTGGAATCGTTTCGTACAGAGGTGGTTTGTAATGGAAGGCCTATCGAGGATGAAAGGTGGTGTTTTGTAGTCCAGGGATGAATGAACTTGTCATGCGGTCTTCCAATGCATGTGCTATTGCTGTCAGCCAGCTCACGATCGGATGGTTAGAACCGGATGGATCCTTGTCTAATGTTGACAAGCATGCCAACGAAAGTGTTCACAAGCTTGGTCAAGTCACTAGACACGTGCTTCTCGACAGCAAGTCTGGACAGCGTGACATCTATGCCATTCACATGGCTCCGTCATGAGTGTCGTTGTGAGAATTGTCATGCCCCATCACGTTCTGAAACAGATCTCTGACCGTGTATAAATTCTAAGATCGTGTCCTGCAAAGAGCGTTACTGCTTTGGACCTTCATGTGAATCCCAGAGACGCATTTCATCTCGCTGACAAGAGGAAGTCGTGTACCTTGTTACAGTCATGATTCAAGAGTGTTGATGAACGAGGTAGATCTTTGATTTCCATAGGCTTATGTAGTCGAGTTCAGCTCAGCGCGTGTGACGGACTTAAAGTATTGCATAGGAAATGTACACCAAATCACCATACCATCGTCTTCAAGTACATCGCCGTTTGGCAATAATCACAGTGTGATGTTCGAAGAGCGCAGTTTCGGTGGGATTCAAAGAGAGACGTCGCTGATCGGTCCGAGTTGCCCTTCGGAAGTGGAGATGCTCCCCGATCGATTCCTCAACGGCCTACCGGGCAAGACTATCGAGCGTGCTGGCCGAAGACGACTTGTATATGTCAACTATATTCGCACCCTAAGCACGATTTACACATCCGACAGATAAATTTCACCATACAACTACAACTGGGCATTATCTCATCAACATCTGCACAATATGGCCAAGTTCAGCACTTCTCCGTATCAACTGAATCTTGGTGAACTGGGTTGCATCGAAGGCCTTAATGTGACAAAAGAATCATCTTCAGACACTCTTTGCCATTATTTTGGAGGCATTCCATATGCTTACCCTGTAGAACGGTTCCGAGCACCTCGACCTCTTCCTCTTTCGCATCGGTATGGCACCAAAGATAAGCCTGCCAAGTTTGCTGGTCAGGTTGGAATATGTCCTCAGCCTGGCTTCATTGGCCTGCCTAACCCTGATATCTGGAACGAGGACTGCCACCAACTCAACATTTGGCTACCTTCTGGAGATAGACCTGCAGAAGGCTGGCCAGTCTGCTTTTATCTGTTCGGTGGATGGCTTCAATTCGGGGTAAGACTTCTCGATGGTCTGCGCGTTCATGAGGGAAGTCGTACTGACTTTTTTCGATCATCACAGGATCCAAATATGGGCCCGGGGGCATTGGCAGAGCTACTGAGTGAGACAGCCTTCAAAGCTATTGTGGTCATGCCTGGTTATAGGGTAAATGCTTTCGGCTTTCTCGCGGGAAAAGAGCTAGAAGATGAGGCAAGAGCAAACGGCGAGACATATTCAAACTTCGGATTCTGGGACCAGCGCACTGCCCTGGAGTGGGTTCACGATCGTATTGTACCTTTTGGCGGCAACAAGGACAACATCACCGTCGCAGGTTATTCAGCTGGCTCATACTCGACTTTCCAACAGCTTGCTTATGACGTGCACCTTCCACAGAGATCATCTATTATCAAGAGAGGCAAGACGCATTGTCTAGATTTTGCAGGTATCGTGCTGACAAGCCGACAGTCTGCATGCTCTCAAACGGGCCAGGTTTGAAGCCCCGTTCGACTGAAAGCCGCCAGAAACAATTTGATGAGCTTCTCACTTGGCTCGATATCCCACTCTCGCTGAGTCCAGCAGAGAAACTGTCCCGACTGCGAAAAGTTCCAGCTCGTCAATTGGTTGCTATTCAGAGCAACATGAAACTCCACGAGTTCCGTCCAGTGCTAGATGGCTCTTTCATCAGTGAGAACTTGATCGACAGCATAAACGATGATTCCTTTGCAAAGCAATTGAAAGGCAGAGGAATCAAGATACTAAATGGAGAGGTGCGCGACGAGCACTACCTTTATGGGGTAAGTTTACCACCTCTGACTCTCTACGGAGGCTAACAAAGCAAAAGGCCTGGCGTACCCCTGATTGGAGCTACGATGCTGTCTATGAACGTCTAGTCGCAGATTACCCAGAGTCAAAAGTCAAGAAGCTCATGGAACTTCGTGTACCAGACAAAAAGCTTCCAGCATTCGCTGAGGACTGGCCTGACTTGTTTGGTCGTCTGTATGCCGACGTGCAAGTGCACGATCTCGAGCGCGGCTTCGCGAACCATCTTGCCAAAGGCGGATTCACGGTTGGCAAAGACCTTCTTCGCTATCGTATCGAATGGCGCGCGAAGTGTGCTGACTACATTGCACCCCCGGAGTGGAAAGTCACTCACTCTACCGATCGTGCAATCTGGTTCTGGGGAGGTGGTATGGGGCAAGGGTTGACTGCGGACGAAAAGGAGGTTCTCAAAGACTTGAACGCAGTTTTTGCACGATTTGTGAACGGTGAAGATGTGCAATGGAGTGAAAAAGGGCCGAAGATGATGTATAGGCTCAATTCTGCAGGTCAGATGGACATGTGGGAGGATGATCGCTGGGAACAAGGCCTCGAAGGCTGGGAAGCCATGAACGGATGAACCGATTGTATGAGCTCCTCTCACTCATCGTAAGTAGGTACCTTCACTCTAGACGGAGTATCTCATAGGCTGACAGGGAGGGAGTGAAACCGTCTAGCACTCACGACAGATGCCCTTCGTAGTCGTTTGTTGTGTTTGCCTCGTGTTGTCTCGTCGGTCTCGGAGACCTGCATGTCTCACTTGACAAAAACTCGAAGACACAACTTACCTTCGCCAGATATTTATCCCGTGTCGACCCTTTACTCGTCCCTGCGTCGACCTTCTACTCGCGCCTCGTGTCCACCCTCTTCTCAGCCTTCGTCTCGTTGGCTGATATAACTCACTCGCCTTCAGTGATTGACTTTCTTGACTTCAAACTTCATTTGCGTCAATCCCTGACATCTACACTACCAACAACTTGATCCAAGGAAACGACAAAACATCACGCGCAAGCATGAACGGCTACGAGAATACATCCAGCATGCGAGTCAAAAGACTTGCCTATCAGAGCGAGAACTCACCTTTCGGCTTATGGACTCTGCCAAACCCAGTCGATGATCCTGGATCCGCACCCTGTTATATGCCATATGGCGAGTCATCTCCACCTATCAAGTCTGGTCCAGCGACCGGACAATTCACAACCGACCAAACGACAACCGTCAAATCTGTCGAGACTGATGTTCTCAAGCCATGGGAGAAAGGTTCGAAATCCGGAAAGAAGATCAAGAGGGGTCCGAAGATTCGTGTCGGTAGAAATCTGGCAAGCGATGTTGTCAGTAACGACATGAGCAGCAACCGCAGCAGCAACAGCAACTTCGAAAACAGCAGCAGTGTTAGCAGAAATGCACCTTCCATTGCCACGACATCGACCTGGTCATCGTCGCAAACCCCGCCTGCCTCACACACTGGACAATACCCGGTTCTCGATGTCGCCCAACACGCCGGTCGCACTATTGCTCCCCTTTTGCCTCGCCCAACCCCTTACCAAGTCATTCATCCCGACACGGCGCAAGCTGCCATCGCGATGTCGAGAAGTACGTCAATAGACTCGAAGTCCACGATACAAACTAACACGTTGTGCAGAGAGAAAGCACGACCGTGTCGGAAACGAGGCTCCTGCCCCATCGACAAAGATGCACAAAAGAGAGTAAGGGATGATAGGAAAAGGTATACAGACTTGCTAAATACTCAACTCCCTCGTCCAATGCTGACCGAGATTCCAGTCATAGAAATGTACAATAGTTCATGCAATTCTGCATTCGTCCACAGAAGGCCCAATAAAGGAGAGTGACTGCCGAAATTGGGGGGTATGTAGTTTTCTTCCTTACTCCAAATTCGACGGCAACCACTTCGTACAGCCATAAAAATGCACGAAAGTCTCACATTCTGGAAAGGTCCAGAGAAAGCCCTATTTCCAGCTTTGGATTGACAGGCTCTCAATGGAACATTGCGTGTTATCGTAAACATTCTTGTGTTTTGATAGAGTCATGAGAAGTTGTGGTTTTGAATGGGAGCAGTTTGATAATCTTCTTTTGGTATGCATTTGATTCATTGTGTGTTATCCAATATATCCTTTCCCCGTGATAGTGCTCATGCTTGTTGTGTCATTTCAGTCATGGGTTTCGATTCGGTAAGTCATGAAGAGTCGTGTTGATCGGATAGCGCAAGGTTTCTTGCTTTTAGGGATCGTCGTCATGAATGGTTTGTCTAGTCCACTTTTCGATGCTGGTCCAAGTAGGATTGCGAATGACTGGTAGAGGAGAATCGATGGTAAGAGTTGGTGGACGTCCTTCTGTAGACAGTGTGCTGGCCGCGGTCGAGGTGATGGATATCTCGCTGTCTGTGCTGGGCCTGCGCAGAGCCAGGTCGTCTGCAGTAGGAGTGACGGGAGAAGAGTTGCTTGCTTGGCTTGCACTGTATCCTCAGTGAGCGGATGGCAATGATTGTTCGAGCAGTGGTTGTAGTACCGACGATCGCAGGTCTGCTTGTATAGCTTCACGAGCCGATTGAACTTGTGGCAGTCTACAGGGCCGAAGTTGGAGGTGTCGAGTTGGTGAGTTTCGGAGATCTTGAGCACTCGCTCGCAATTGGTGCATATTGTTTCCAAAGTCCTGATGCCGATGTCTTGTGGCTCCCAACATGCTCCTTGCGTGCGCTCTGCGCGTGCACATCGACCATGAGGAGCAGGCGCAGGGCGACCATAGTGGCCACACAAGTGGTAGTAGGGGGTTTGCACAAAGCACATTGCGCCGCTGTGCTCGAGCAACCTACGGGCTCTGCTTGCACTGAGACAGACCAAGCTTATAGGTGGCAGAGCGACCTCAGCGCGTGTTGAACGTGTTGTAGCTGTCTTTTGAGTTTTCGAGCAATCATCGCCTGGTTCACATGCAATACAAGCTGTTCTTCGTTGTGGATGCGTTGTGAACCGAGCTGACAAGAACAAAGCTCCAGATCTTCCTAATCACTAATAGGTTTGACGGACGCGTCTTGTGTGCTGGGAGTGAAGATGTGTTGTAAAACACGTAAATATGAATTGCGAGCGTTGGCCATAATGAACGGCGAGTGAAACCACACGCGTGTATGCATACCTCCATTTTGACAATGAAAGTTGTAAGTGGACGAATAGTGAACATGAAGAGAAATCTTTCTACCTGTACTACACACTTACTGTGATTTTAGGATGTAGAGAACGAGATTCGCAACCTCTTCGTAAGTTGCCTGGGCGCCTAGTAACACGGAGCCATGTGTGAATGACCACGAGGTCATAGCATTGAGCCGACTTTCGTCTTTCATGAATCAGTAACTAACGTGCAGCCATAGAACCATACGGAGCCGTCCAGGCCAATCCTACCTATAAATCTTTCGCTTGAAGCAGACCTCAAACATCATAGACTATATGCGTTGCATAGTCGTTTGTCAGAGGTACTTGTTCTTGCCGAGGATGTATCTGCTGGCGCTGTCTTGGTATCTGTGGCAAACGACAGAAAAGGCGATACGAGCCAAGGAGTAAAGAGTTGTTGAGTGCAGCAGAGCGTCGAGGCAGAAATGCCGGCAGATGTCCTTTGCGGCGAGATCGATGAACAAATCGAGCTGGAGATTCCGGGGACAATCCCATCTCGTAATAATGTGATCAGGAACGCTTTGCTTCTTTACGTAGTCCAAGCTAGAGAACATGTCTTATCCAATGGGACATGACCGGTATAGTCGAGGTGTGAGGTTGGGAATAGAGCCTTCGGACAGGGTGTGCTATGTCGTCGTTCTGATAAATCTCTCGTAATAGGACGTCAGCCCAGCAAAGTGTACGTCCGCTTTCTTCCTGAGTTCTGAAAAATCAAGATTGCGGGCGGAAGGAAAGTCGAATATTGGTGCCTCGTTGAATGAGCAACAAATCACCTCTGTTGAACAACTCTTGCAGAGTGTGCTGAAGTTGAGGCGAGGGAGACGAATGCACCCAGTTGCTGCCTTGTGAGAAGTTGACGACTCCAGTATATGTTGCTAGCGTTACTGGCCCACAGCCCACCGCAACTCCGAGGATATACCCTCGGCGCTCTGTACTAAATCACGCTTTTACTTGAGAAGAACGTCGCAGCCGCGGCTCTTGTACGGTTTGCGTGAATTATATTTGCTTTTATATGCTCATGACTCACTGCAGGGAGCACGCAGTGCATAAGGCGCGTACAAAGGCAAAGAATTGGGTAACATTTTGCTCTCTTTCAGCCCATGCGCATACCAACGTTGAAGAGTTGTTTCAAGAGGACAACAGCAGCCGGCGAACGAGTCGTAGTTTCAGGTGGCCTGTCAATCTCGCCCCGAAAGCGGCGTTGGGAGGGAGAACAGGCGGTAAACTTGGCGGCAAACTTGACAAACACTCCGGGCTCGGGCAACGGCGGGCGCACTGTTACACGGGGATCAATGTCATTGTAATCATATCGTGCGCGAGCCCATTGGCTGCGATAAGCACAATTGATTAGGCCCGGCTTCAAGCCCACATAGGTTGTGCGGTGGAGTGGTCCAACAAGCAAACTCAAGACCCGGGCGCAATAGAGGCGTCGCGCTCCTTTGAGCCTACAGAAGATTCGCACGCCTCTCTTTGTCCAGGCATGACAGAGATGTGCTTCGATACCGATCCAGGCCGGCGTTGTGTTCAACAAGACCCTGGAGACAGAGTTGGGATCTGGGCTTCCAGAATTCCTTGGGTTCAACAAGGCACGAACCTCTGCGCCGGGTTTCCGTTACAAAAAGGCGGAAGAAGTTTATTGGATGGATCAAGTCTGGGGATCGGTGACATGGTGCAAGCCACTATCTCCAGCATTTGTCCGCGCAATCCTTCTGCGATACGGATCACCAAGTCGCGGGACGAATGAGGCTGTGAAGGAGCAGAGAGCAAGGCGCAAGCAGTGTACGAACAGAGATGAGATTGTTGCAGTAGCAGGGGGTTATCAAACAAAGAATAGGACCAAAAACATGACCAAAATAGACACAGCATTTGGATCAACGATAAGTAAGGGTCTCAGCTTTTTGGGCCGGTCGTAAGCGAAAAGCCGAGGAACAGTAGGTCGTTGAAGAACATACGTAGTGGACGGGCTTTTTAGGAAATCAAAACAGTCAAGGAGTTTCAAACGGCCGGCATTGTGGTACGTAGGGATGGGAGTTGGCTCAGAATGGCAGCAGCACGGCAGAGGCAGGATTGAGCAGTGAATGGGAACCGGAATTGTGTGGCAGATGAGGGGCATGAGGGGTGACGATAAAGACTGATATGGATGGCATGGTTAGCGGTTCGGCGACAGAAGCAACGATGGCGTCGTCGGGGCGGCAGGAGCCAGGCGGGCGGCTGAATGAAGTACCTGTTAGGCAGGGACTCTTATCGCAGGCCGAGCTCGCGTGGTCAACACCAAAAGCTGCTCGCTCTTGGTCTTTTGGTTCTTAATAACTTCCCCAGCCTTTGCATTTGCTCCGACCTTCACTTTTACTCTCCACCCTCATCCCATCCCCCTTCCTCGATCCATTCGCTAGCCGTCTGCCACTAGCAGCGTGCCTCCATTCTTCTTGTCTTTATCTTAATCGACTCTCAAGTCAACACACACATACACAACCGTCATCATGGTGAGTCACTGCCGGACAAGATCTTGTGCACGCGCTCAACAGTCACTAACTACTGCGCGCAGCCGGATTCAGCATATCTCTCCAACACCCTGACTGTGAGGATATCTCAGAAGAAGCACAGCAATGTGCTCTTCGAGAGCGTCGCTGACCACTACCACAGCTCAAAAAGTACCTGAGCCTTGAGCAGTCGCCCAAGCGTGTCATTGCTGAGTACATCTGGATCGATGGCTCCAATGGCATGAGATCCAAGTGCAAGGTCAGTCACACAGTCAGAAAGTCGCGCGCTCTCGCCCTGCGGATCACCGCCCCGCCAAGCTGGCAACCATCCACAAAACCACGCACCGCTAGCGACTTTGACTATATCCCTCATGCAAAATTTGTACTGACAAAGATTCTAGACCGTTGACCGCACCGACGAGCAAGTTGCCAAGGGTCGTGTCGGACTCGATGAACTGCCAGAGTGGAACTTCGACGGTTCGTCAACAGGCCAGGCCCCTGGCAACAACTCGGATGTCTACCTCCGCCCCGTTGCCGTCTACGACGACCCCTTCCGCGGCAAGCCCAACGTCCTCGTCATGTGTGAGACTTGGATGTCTGATGGCAAGCCCAATGCCTTCAACTTCCGCCATGACGCTGCTCTCCTGATGGAGGCTCACGCCAAGGAAGGCTTCTGGTTCGGTCTCGAGCAGGAGTACACCCTTCTCGATGTTGACGGCTGGCCATTCGGCTGGCCCAAGAACGGTTTCCCCGCTCCCCAGGGCCCCTACTACTGTGGTGTCGGCACTGGCAGAGTCTTCTGCCGTGATCTTGTTGAGGCTCACTACATGGCTTGCTTCTACGCCGGCATCAACATCTCGGGTACCAATGCCGAGGTCATGCCCGCTCAGTGGGAGTACCAAGTCGGTCCTTGCAAGGGCATTAACCGTAAGTCGTGCCTGCTGTCGTGTGGAATTTGCGTGCAAGACTGACATTGTGATGCAGTTGGTGATGAGCTCT
Source organism: Aureobasidium sp. EXF-3400 (assembly GCA_024195585.1). Lineage (NCBI taxonomy): Eukaryota > Fungi > Ascomycota > Dothideomycetes > Dothideales > Saccotheciaceae > Aureobasidium > Aureobasidium sp. EXF-3400. The sequence goes on from SWBL01000013.1 coordinate 84,095, forward strand.
GGCTGTCCCGTTTCATCCTTCACCGTGTTGCCGAGGACTTTGGTGTCAAGGTCACTCTTGCCTCCAAGCCCATCCCTGGTGACTGGAACGGCGCTGGTCTCCACACCAACGTCTCAACAGAGGCCATGCGTCAGGATGGCGGTATGAAGGTGATTGAGGAGGCCATGGAGAAGCTGGCCAAGCGTCACAAGGAGCACATGGATGTGTACGGTACGGACAACGCCCTCCGTATGACCGGCAAGCACGAGACAGCATCGATGGACAAGTTCACCTGGGGTGTTGCCGACCGCGGATCAAGTGTTCGTGTCAACCGCGCCGTTGCCGAGCAGGGCAAGGGTTACTTCGAGGACCGCAGACCAGCCTCGAGTGCCGACCCTTACCAGATCACCGGTATCATCGTCGAAACCCTCTGTGGCAAGGTCGATGGTGCCAACGTGCACAAGACAGCAGTCAACGCCGATAACGTCGAGCTTGACATGGTTGTGCCTATTTCCAAGCCCTAGACGGGACATTTCACGCGACCACGGCAAGCAAAAGGGAATCAGAAAGAAGGCAGATGACAATGGAGCACGCTTCTCCAGGACAGTCGCAGGAGAGTGTTCAGGTGATGCAGAACAGAGTTGGATGGCGATAATTTTCACAGGGTAGAGGAGGCAGACGAAGTCTTTGTTCAAAGGAGACATCAGGCCTAGGATACCTTTTCAATTTTTGTTGATTCTAGCGAATTGCATATGTTATTCGAACATCAAGGTCATTTGCCAAGTGAGACAGTGAAGAAGCGCCCCCCAGACTAGGGCGATTGTGTGGATACGCATCGTGACTAGGTACCTAGGTATGGAGTAGCCGTAGCCGGGGATGGCGCTTTCGGGCGATCACGGAAGCCGAGGGCTATTCTATGGCGGGCATAACCGCAAGTTCCAGTGCTAAAGTGGTTGGTTGCATGTGACAGGAACCATGCGGCCGTCATGCATGTTCGATGCTAACACGGGCACGTTGTCGCGTCTCCGTCGGAAGCTGGCAAGCTGGTATAGGCAGTAGAGAGTCGGTCGAAAAGCAAACAATGGTGTTTGTCCTTCACCACCACAACGACCATCTGGTAGCCAACATCAAAGCGCCATGACGACGCCGAATACGACAAACGCGAGCTTGCTCACAAAACATTCGCATACTCCACTCAGCAACTCCAACACCAACACCAACCCCGCCCACGCGCACACTCCTCGCAGCGTACCTTCGACGGCCGCAAAAGCCGCCTCTTCCACCACGGCCCAGTCACAGCATGCTTCGGCAAACAAGTCCGCCATGGGCGGCATTGCCATGACCAGTAGCTTGAGCCAGACGAGCAACCTGTCAATGTCTAACACTCTGCTGGCCGCCTCGCCCTCCAACAACCTGCTCGCCTTTGCATCCCCCGCTGCCCTCGCCGGCCTCGATATGAGCACCCCATCTGCTCTGCTCGACGCCGCTGCCACTTCGCAACCCATGAACCTGACCCTGTCCGACCTGGGCATCTCCTCTCACAAGCCCAACCAAGACGAAGAGCGCAGATTGAAGCTAGACACTATTCTCACAAAGCTTTTGGGTCCTCAACATCATCGGCGCTTTGGCAGAGTCAGCGAAGAGGGCGTGAGAAGAGTTGGACGATGGGCAGGACTAGACGTCGAGGTTGAGGCCAAGAGGGAAGCGCGAAAGTTTGAGGGCAACAGACCTGTTGCCGTAGCAGGCAAGAACAACGTTCTGATCGATTTCCAGTTCAAGGACAACCTTCCAACCCACATCGACCTTTCCTTCTCCAGCCAAGACCAGGCCGTAACAGCTCACCAGGCTGCCGCCGCAAGCGTTCTTCTCCAAGACTTGACACCTGCACCTGGCACCTCTGCCATCAACACCAAACTCGATCGCTTCGCTGCAAACCTAGAAACTTTGGCCAGATTGGACAAACTTAGTGTATACAACCAGCTCAACTGCTTCGAAGCAATCACTGGTGTCTATGAAAGTCTAAAAAAGCTTTACGAGCACGAAAAACAGGCAGCCCGAACAATTGTACAGGCGAAGCGCGGGCACACCGAATCAAGAGCAGAGCGACATGTCTTGTGCAAGAGGAGTGGTCGTCCTCAGATGCACGCGCGCAGAAAGATTGGCTTGAGTCTGGACTACTGGATGGAGAAGAGCAACATATACCCAGCTGAGTCTGCGGAAACGACAAAAGACGCATCTGCGATGGATATTGATTCGCAGCCTTCTAAGCCGCCATCGAAAGAGCCCGACGAGACCATCTTTGCGCTGGACATCACAGCCGAGGTGGGCCCCCCTGATCCATACTCCTCTATTCGCGTCTCGTCTTCCTGGATTGCGGACCGCGTTCTCAAGTCTGCTGAAGAAACAACTGATCCTACCGATTTGCTTTCTGGCACCCAGAGTATCGATTGGCAAGATCCGGCCCCTACTTACTTGTCCGACAACAGTCAAGACAATAGTGACGCTATGGCCATTGACAACAACCCCAGCACTGGTGTCCAAAAGCTGCCTGCTGTACGCTTCGTAGCGCGTCTAAACCCTCCGCTCACCATGCCCTGGACAGCTGCGGCGGCCATACTGCAGTCTGTCGGCGCTGCCAGCGTCATGTCCGACATCCCTGATATGCAGCGCACCTACGAAGGATCGCTCCTCCAGAAGCCTTCTGATATACCGCTGCTTAACAAGCCCCTCCAATCCTCTGGACCCGCTGCTTCGACCATCAAAACTGTGCTCACTCCCGATGGTGTGAATGTGCAGCACAAGAACGCGCTTTATGTGCCTAAGCAAGACTTTGGCTATGTGCTGACGTCCATTCCATTCGTGCATCCTCGTCAGGTGGTCGCTCTGTTGCCTGTACTGCGACAGTGGGCTTACTTAGGAAGCTTGCTTAAGGGCACTTTTGCCAAGTCAGAAAGTGCTGTATCTTCCAAGGACGAATCATCATTCTCACTAGCCGATCTTCTCAGCGGAACCAACATTAGCACAGGAAATGCTGTTGCAGTCGACATCTCGTTGTCCACACAGCCCTCACCAACCCTCGAATTCGTCTTCCCAGGCGAAGGAGTGGAAGGCGGGTTAGCCAGTCTTAGTGCCAGTGTCTCTGCTGATGGCCAAGTGGTTGTCTTGTCGCAGAATGTGGCCAAGGGTAGTCAAGAGGAGCAAGAAAAGGCGGCGCGCAAGATGGCAAAGGCTTTGGAACTCGTGAGTGACATTGGCGTCTGGGTCGAGTGGATCAGAAAAGTTTACGGAGGAACATAGAGGTATTCAGATCACTCCTCTTCATTTCGAGGAGGGAGCGAAAAGATATCATTACGAAACATAGATGATAAAAGAAGTCTACAGAAGTCCTATAGATCGCTTCGCAGAGAAAGACAAAAAGTATTTACAGAAGAAGCCCGCTTTTTCCCCTCCTACAGCCATAAAAGAGAGGAGAAGACAATCTACTCGTAGCGGTAGCAGTAGCCCTCAGCAAAGGTATCCATCAATTCACGGAAGATACGGTCATCAGCAACAAAACCGAAAGGAATGACATCGTCCAAAGTCATCTCAGCACTAGGAGGGCTGTTTCCGAGAGTAGAAGTGCCCTTGATGATGAACTGACGACGGTAGATATCAAGGTTCTGCCAGGTGGTCCAGACATTGTCGATCATACCATGGTGAAGGAAAAAGAGGGGGTCAGCAGGCGAAGAGTGGAAGTCAGAAGCTGCACCTCCCATTCCCCAGTGACCGCCTCCGTGCACACCGAAGGGGTCTCCAGCAGCATAGCCTTGCATTCTGTCTTGGAAGTCCTCGAGGTAGATGCTTTCGAGGACGAGTTCGGTGACATTGGCGAAAGTGTTGTAGCGCTCGGTGAAGAAGGAGTTGAAGTCACGTTCCAGGCAGCGGGGGTTGTACTCATAGTCGCTGTCGACGTTCTTGGTGTTGGGCAAGTCCAAGGGTCCGAGGTTGATGGTGATGTTGGAGAAGGGACCGCTCTCAATGCAACCACCACCGGTACCAGGAGGCATGCTGACACTTTGGGTGTAGAGGTAGGTGTCGCTGCGGTTGGGAATGTACTTGCCGTTGGCACCCATGCTGTACTCGTCACCGGTGAACAAAGGTGAATCCTGGGGTGCAGAGGCGTCTAAAGCCCAGTTCCAGTAGGGAAGGGTACCGGTATAGCCGCAGAGGTTCTGCAAATCTTGCTCGTAGTGCTTGATGAAGTGTCTGTGCCATCCCAGAAAATCGGCCGTCGCATGAATTTTTAGGGTCATATTTATGTGGGTGGCTACATATTCATCATGACGAGACTTGATTCCAGGGTAGTCAGCTGCCTGGTCGGCAGGCATACGCTGGGGAGGTGTGTTCATGAGGCATGTAGCGGCATCGCTGAAAGATTTGCGGTCCTCCTTGGACATATCACGGAACTCTCTTCTGACATTCATAGTACCCCATTGGCAGGGGGAGTTTTCGCGCGTGCCCAGGTTGTATAGTTGGTTGTCTCTGGCGATCTGGGTGACCTCTTCCCAAGCAGTGCCGTTGTTGATCTCAGATTGTGTCCATTGGTCAATGCTGGGAGCCTGGGCAGATGCCAGAGCACTGATAGAGGCGAGAGCAGCGATAGAAGTTTTGAAGTGCATGTTGACTGTGTCTTCGTGTTATATGATAATTAAGTATAGAACGAGTGGAATAGATCAGACTTCGAGCAAACGAATGCGACGACTGATCACGAGGTAGCGAGTGTGGTAGACAACGAGGTTCTTGAGAATTCAAATGAGCAGTCGAGAGGCCTACCTATATAGGCGAAGCTGGTCACCTTTTTCTGTTCTCTATTTGGCGTAGAGGGCGATCATTCAGGACTGGTGACCCACTTGCAAAGAGGTCCTTCCCTGTTGTAGCGGAAGCATGTGCATTGCATGGTGTTTTCTCGTAACGAGAAAGGGCCGCCTCTTGCTTCTGGAAAGAGCGGCTCACGAATCTGCGGCTCACGGGCCCAATGCTGGTTTGACAAGAGCAAAGTGGAACTCACCTTGCGGCAATGATCGTGGTCGGCTCATGAGTGGTATGAAAGGGTTGATCTTCAACAAAGCAGTTCGATGACTTTAGGCATGTGCATTCTATCGCCGAAGAAGCGATGAGGATGTCGAGGCGCAAGAACGTAAAAATAGAGACCTCTATCTCTGACGTTAGGACGACGTGGTGGAATGGTACCTGGCGATCATTCTACTAGCCGAGTATGCATTTCTATCCTGCCTCTGTGACCTGATCAAGGTCGCATGTCAAGAGCACTTTGCTATGACCTTTCATTGTGATCACCACTTGTTCGAGCAATTGTTCGGTACCTCTTGACTCGCCGTGAGGACAGCGAGCTGACAGGATGAATTGGAAGGGTCAGTGAAGCATTGAAAGCCAAGTGACAATGTCCGTCTGTTTCACGTTTCTGTGGGGTGCGCAACTGATCCGTCTGCCGAACCGGGCCTTCATGATCGCGCATCATCGGATCCTTGCACCTTCCTTGCAAATCTTATGAGCATCGAAAGTCTGCCTGCCTGTCGTATCGAGCCAAGGCCTGAGCCGCCTGTTGTTGGTCCGACCTCTCATCCATGCTTGCCCTAATCGCAACAAACACGCATCTTTTGATGGCTTCCAATACCAAAATTATCGCCCATGTCCGGTAGACAACGGCAGAGCGGGAGTCAGCCATACCACAGATCGACTCCCGTGATCTCGAGAATCTCCTAGATGATATCAATGTCTCGAACAGCTGGCGAAGGAGAATGAATCTAGCCATCAGAGTCAGGACGGGCTGTTCTTACCCACAGTTCTTGCATGCATGCATTAGTGCAATGCAGCTCGCTACAGGCAGCAAAACATGCGCGAGCTCGCGCCTTCCGCTCCAGGATATCCACCTTGACAGGAACAGAAGCAAGGTTGTTCTCTAAAAGGGCGATTCAACTCGTGCTTGGCGTCATGTTCGAATGGTGGCTCTAATACGTTCATTGCCCGAGGATTCATGCCCCAACCACGACTGCATGCCCATGTGCCGGATTACGCGCGCGTATCTTCCCCGGAAGATGCACCTGCAGGAAACCGATGTCAGAATCAATCTTCACGCTCTTCACTCTGATTGCCCTTTAGGAGATATCCTACATGACACCAGGACGCATCGAGCTTAAGACATGTGTTCAAGATAATGCACCAAGCTCTTTCCATTGGTACAAGGAGATCCCATATTGTGTCGCCATCAATTAGTTGAGAATAGCGTCCTTGCCATGTGGTTCTTAGTATCCCATCTCCCCTCTTACCCACTTGGTCCCTCCTGCTTCGCTCACTGTTGAGCTCTGGAAGGGGTCTCAGAAACGAGCTCGACCTTAAGAATAGCACAGAATGTCTGCCGATCAACCGCAGCAACAGTACGCTGGACACAACAGTAACACGCAGGCTGCAGTATTGGTCCCTGCAGCAATAACTTTGACGTTGTCTCTGTTGCTGTATGCTACCCGCATACGAGCTCGTCGCTCCTCGCCTTTCGTCTGGACCGATGGCATGATCGCTGCAGCTCTGGTCAGTAATCGTGGAATGCTTCTCACTCTAAAGGCAAAATATCCTGACTCGTGTAGACACTAGCAATATCGGATCTCGTTCTCATCGCCATAAGTTGTCACTACGGTCTGGGTAGACATACAGTGTTTGTCGACTCAGCCAGAGTAATCAAGGCTCGACATTTCGGTTTCCTCGCACGACCTCTCTGTGTGTGGTCGATTTGCCTGTCTAAATGCTCTATCGCCTGGACTGCTTTGAGAACAAAACGAGATCGAGAATGGCAATGGGTGTTCTGCTGGGTGATATTTGTGCAGACCACCTGTACAATTGCGACGAACGTGATTCAAGTCGTACAGTGCCAATCAACATCTGCGCTATGGACCGACGATGTGGCAGCACAGTGCTGGCCGCCCGAGAGAACACAGCTTGCTGCCTATGTTACACTGGGTAAGAAAGTCATCATTTCCACTGCAGGGAGCTTGACTAATTCAACCAGGTTTCGGTGTCACAACGAGTTTGCTTCTATCTCTCACACCTCTCACCTTTGTCAGAGGCGCGAATCGTCCGTTACACGAGTTGATCGCGTTGGGTATATTGGTCGGCATAGGCCTTTTCATAACCATGTCTTGTGTTGCCAACATGGTGTACCTACACGGCTATCGCACAACTCAGGATCCACTCAGAGACATGATAGCCCCAACTAGCTGGTGGCAGATTGAGCAAAACTTTTGCCTCATAGCCAGTATAGCAATCCGTCTTCGAACACCTTACGAGACGTTACTGGTAAGATTTGGCCTGATCTATCAGGTCAGGACAGATTCCTCGACTTGCCACCGGTTGAACCGCCTCGAAGATGGGTCGCTGATGCTGAAAAGCTTAAAGACGACTATACCTTGGAGCTCAGTGCATGATTCTGCAGCACAATTACCAAGTATCGTCAAGACGACCGAAGTTGTGCATTCGACTGAGCTGTTGGGGAATGATGAATTTCAGTTCGGGTCCCCAGCTAGGAGGCCTTCGTGGCAATAGTGTATCATGTTGTAACTTTCCATCTTTTCTCTTCTCCTGTTTTTTTAGTATAACTACTTTGTGTTGCTGTTTCTATCGCTCCTTCCATCTGTGTACTCAAATATCGCTGATCCCTGCCGAACAAGGTTCAAGAGCCCCGCAGCCGCGTATGGCAAGCATCATTATCAATCCGTTTGGCCTGCCGAGCAGTTACCATCCATCACAACCTTGCCTCTCTATATCTCCATAACCAAGTCCTTGTAACCAAGCCAAAATGCCATTCGCAGTCAAAGCCCTCGATCACGTCGTCCTGACCTGTCGCAACATCAATGCCACAGTCAAGTTCTACAACCTGCTAGGCATGAAGCATGAAGTGTTTCATTCTTCCAAAGATGGACCGGGAGTAGAGAGGTATGTATGAAGCATTCTTTCCTGTACAAACAAATCATTCCACAGCTTGCTCTTGCTTGAACAAGAACCCGAACTATCCCGCTACCATCCAAAACTAACTCCTCTTCCAAACCACAGACACGCCCTCTCCTTCGGCCAGCAAAAACTAAACCTGCACCAAGCAGGTGCAGAATTCGAGCCCAAGGCCACTCTCGCAAAACCCGGTACTGCCGATTTGTGTTTCATAACCACGACACCCATTACAGAAGTGCTTGCCGAGCTACAAAAGGAAGGATTAGAAGTCTTGGAGGAAGGTAAAGTTGTAGACAGGATTGGTGCTGTGGGAAAGCTGAAGAGTGTGTACACGAGAGATCCAGATGGGAATTTGATCGAGGTGTCGAATTATGTGTGATGCGATTGAAAGATGGGTTTATGATATTGAATACTTTTGACCTTTATATGCTAGCTAGCAAAGAATGTTTTTACTGTGATTTTAAGATGTAGATCTTTGGTTCCATCTTTATGATAGGCCATCGTCCGCCAGTCATTTTCTGGCTTGCCGTTCGTGCAACCTTGTTGTAGGTTTGAAGCAGCATGTTTATAGGCCGAGTAACAACACCGCGTGCCGAAAGAGGAGGCGCACTGTCTTGGTCTGCAGCCAATCTACCAAGACCAATTCCAGAATATCCGTATACCGTGTCCACAACTTCCCAGCTGCCGATAATGCGCTTGGGATCTTCGGCAAGCACGTAGTCGAACTTCTGCCAGAAGCCAGGATCCAATAGTGTTGTCTGGTCCTCTGTCTTGTCGTACATGAATGTTGATCCTGCATCTTTCTCGAGGAAACGTGTGACGCCAGTCTGACAGGCCAAGTTGTCCATATAAACCCAGGTCTGGCCCTGTCCACCGCTTGACACAATTTCGTGAAGGCGTGTGAGAGCTTCGCCGCCAGGGTAGTTCAAGCTGGAGACGTAGAGCAAGCTCAAGCTACCTGCGAAAGACAGCAGGGTTGAGCCAACAAGACCTAGACTCAAAAGACGATATAGAAAGGTCTTGGATCGGCGAGTCCAAATCCACGATGCTCCTGCAGCTGCTACACCAGTAAGTCCAGGGATGATGTAGATAATGAAGCGCCACTCCTTGTGCGGTAAGATGCTGTAGATGGCCACGAAAGCGAGGAGAGGTATCATAATATCCAGACTTGACTTGCGGGTTGCGCGATTAACAAGAGCAAGCGGAATACAAAGAGACCAAGCAATGGGATTCAGCAAAAGACGAGGGACGGCATTGACAAAGTAGTAGTGCCATGGGCTGACGCCCCAGTCGGAGGATTTTCCTTGGATGGTGTTGTAGACGAAGCCTATCCACTCAGGCCATAATGGGAAGCGTTGCCAGAAGTAAGAGTCTACCGAGACGGTAATACCGAGGCCAATTATCACACCAAAGAGTCCAGCGGGAATGACCTCGTTGACCAAAGAAGTTCGACCTTGTAGCAGCAAGTATAGAGTCTGCATGGCCAGGAGAATAGCTATCTCTGATCTGAAAATGATGCCTGAAGCAGTGAGGAGGTAGAGAGCCAGACGCCTGCGCTTGGAGCTCTTTTGTGTGCGTGTTGCAACTGCCTGAGCAGAGATGAGACTGGACAATGCCAAGGTTGCTAGCATGGTCAGGGAGGGGAGGTGCTCGATGACTGGGTCGCGACTTACTAATGCTGAAGGCAAACATGTTGGGCAGGGTGCGAGATGCATAGAACATGACATGGAACTGAGAAGCCTGAAGTATGATGTACCATCTTCCTGCCACTTTGCCGTATGCTGTATCAATTGCACGCTTGAACTGAACGAGAGCTGCTGCATTCAGCAGACCAAGCACTCCTCTGGCTTTTTCTGCCCATCAGAGAAAGAAGTTACAAAAACCGACGGACTAACAATCTTACCAGCAATCTGAAAAGTGAACTTGTCAAGGCCTTCGGACAGCAACATGTTGGAGATTATCTGCAAAGGTCTAGTCAAGCCGGACATGACGACAGCACCAACAAAAGTGCGAGGCACAGGACCGGGAAAGGTGAAGTGGTCATAATGCGACTTGAAGAAGGCGGCGGCATTGCGTGTTGGGATGCCATGGATCAAAGTGTCGTGAATCGCTTGGGTGTTGAAGCTTTCTTCTACCTTGGTGAACGGAGCTAGATATAGGTGCACGAAAATGGTCAAGGGCAACAGCCCGGCCAGGATGACATCTGTGAAGACAGGAAATCAGCATTTGTCAAGCTGAATAACAATGACGAAGATAAAGTCGAGACATACCAATGAGTTGGCGAGGCATGGTCTAGTTCTTGGCGCATGTTTGTGAGGCCAGCTTGGACAGCTTTGGTCAAGAGACTGCGGAGGCTGCAACGCGCGGTGGTGGGGACAAGGAGACATTGTTGTTGCTTCGAGCGCGGCCATCCTTCGACATCGACAGTCGCAGAAAGCCTCTGCTACCGACACCATCATGTTCTTCTTCGGCCTTGGAGGCTTGTTCTATGGTAACTATGCTTGCGATTCCATTGACAAGCATCAAGAACTAACACCTGTGTCCTTTCAGTCTCCATCTTGCTGGTCAACGCAATAGCTATCCTATCCGAAGATCGCTTCCTCGCCAGAAGTACGCATACCTATACATACCCCATCCCGAAGATACACGCGACTAACAAAATATTCGCAGTCGGCTGGGGATCCGTACAACAAGAGCCTGCCTTTGGCGGTCCTGCCGACAACACCACCATCAAGTCAAAAGTCATCAACCTGATCGCTTCAGTCCGCACTCTGATGAGGAGTACGTTTATATCGACAGTCGCATTCTGACCACCTCGAAGCTGACACCAAGACTCACAGTACCGCTGATTGTTATCAACACGTTGATCATTGTCTACGAACTTATACTGGGATGAGCTTATGTACAAGAACTGCCACTATACACGACCCATAAATCCTATACCGCAGCCTCGATCCTCAGATTCTTCTCGTCCCTTCCACAAACAATTGCGCCATTGAGGCAGTCGAGCAGGCACCTTCGCTACGCTGCAACTGACGACACCCGGGCGCTGCATCACTTGGCCCAAGTCAGCTTACGTGGCTGCTCAGCTTTGCTTCATCAAGGACATGCTACATGCACAAAGAATATTATAGGGCGCGTTGCGTAGACTGAGAGATTGAGTCTGAACAAGTCACTTCTCAAATACATACATGATAATCCATCAAACCCCTCAACACAGAGCAAGCTGCACAAGCAACCTGGATATCGTCTGCCACCATGATTTAAGTGCCATCAAGACGCCGCCACGCTCCTCTTTTGTATATGTCCAAGATTGCCCCGTGCATTACAGCAGCCTGCGCGAACAGGCCTAGTATGTCATATGTACACTATTCTTTAAAGCGCCGTCGACTTCTTTCGGCTCAAACTGAACCGGTTCTTCTTGACATCCTTTTCTCCGCTTGTTGTTGGCGTCGCCTCCTCAGCCTGTGTTGGCAAAGGGCTTCCCGGTTCCTTCTCTTTGCCCGAAGTCCAGAATTTTGGTTTCTGTCGTAGACTCATCGAGCTGTGTCTAAATCTGCTAAGACCCGGTCGATCTTTGCCATCTTTGCCATCTTTGCCGTCTGCTGGTGCTGCTGCTGGTGCTGCTGCTGGTGCTGGTGCGGGTGTACTCATTTCAGGAGCTGTAGTCCCTGCACGACTAGCCTCTTCAGCGGCCGTTTGTTTGCTGAGCTCGATGGCAGCAAGATAATCGTCATTCTGTTTCTTCCAAGCGTTTCTCGTTGCCTCAGCCGCTTCCTTTCTCTTCGCATCTGCAAGCTTGCGCGCTTCTTTTTCTTGTGCTTTGCGTTCCTTTTCTGCCTGTTTTGCTGCCTTCTTGTCCAGAGATCCGGTCGCGGAGCCGAGGAAGGGTGACGTCGACAGGCCACTGAAGGCCGAACGTTGCTGCGAAAGAGCTGGAGCAGTAGAAGCATGAGCGAGATTCGCAAAGGCATTGGGCTCTTCTTCGATCGGTGACTGCACCGTGTGTGTGTTGCGAAGGCCGTTGATCATCAAGCCATTCTGTGTTTCCCTCGAAACCGAATCTCTGTTTGCCATACTAGCAGCAGCGGCAGCCTGTCGGGCCTCAGCCTCTTGTTCTTTCTGCATTGCTTCCAAGGTTGTCTCTTGGTAGAACAACACATAAGCACAAGCAAGTTGCCTGGCGTCTTGCACTCCCGGTTTTGGCTCACCACCGAAGAAATTCCTCACAAAGCTCTTATCAACAGGCTCGACCAGCTCGTCATCAAACATAAGCCACCCACGATCCTGGGTCTTGATTATAGAAACATAATGCCCATGGTATGGGCCACCTCCAATATGGACAACGACGGCGTAGAGTTCGTACAGTCGGTCCGGGTCTTCTGCGTCGTCCGTCGTATTAAATAATCGCAAATGATAAGGATAAACAACTCGATGAAAAAGCTTTTGGAGTCTCTGGAGGTCCTCGGTGTATTTGAAACGTTTGAGATGAAGGGCCAGAATACGTGGTAGTCGTTTTATCTTCATTCTCTTTTCAGCTTCCTGCAAACCGCCACAGTTGTCGCAATGAAACTTGTTCCGTTCGCACAACATCTCCTCTTCAGAAAATTTCCGCAGGCATGATGTTACGGATGAATGCGCCTCCAGGTCGACGGACAAATCCATAAACGCCTCATCTCTCTGTGATGTGTTTTCACAGCTGAGGCAACGTGTTTCTGATGTAAGGAGACCCTCGAAGAGATCATGCACCCAGCCAGTGCTACTCAGGCCAGCTGTGTTGTGCGCTTTCGCCATAGCAGACATGGCGCCTGCCATACTCGGTTCCGCAGTGCCGTTGCCGTTGAGTGTGCCGTTGATGGCCGGCAGCATCTTCGAGTACATCTCTACATTGTCGACGACCTGATTCAGCAGCAGATTCAAAAACTCGTGGGCATCCTGGTGCATAGCAGAACGAAACATCTCGTTCTCCTTTCTCAAAATCTCGAGGAATTTGAGGGGACTGATAATTCCTGTGCGCGACTGATGGCCAATGATAGACTCGAATATGTCTTTTAGTGAAGTAAAGAGCGATTCAGACATTCCATAGGCGTTGGAGTTGCTCATTTGCATCTCTAGAACAGGACCCGACCTCATGGCCACCTTTTTCTTATAGTCCGGAGAGTCTTTATCATCGGGTTTGGTAGTTTGGGCCTCAGGCGAGTTTGGTAGAATGATGGGTCGTCTTGCGGGCGAGCTTGAAGTGAGGTTGTTCGTGGCAGCAGTCAAGAGATGGTTTCCAGGGGCCGGCAGGCCATTTTGAAGACTCATGCTCCTATCTGCATCTGACTCGGATTGTTCGGGCGCTGAAGGCAGCGGAGGGAAGTTGAGGACATTTTCGCGGAAGGTTGTTGAGTAGTATAGACATTGGATGATCGAGTTTGCATAGCTGTTACGCATAGGGTCAGTCACAAATATCTTGAGATGTTTGAGATAGGCGCGTACCATGTGCTCCCGTACTGTTTGGTGAGTCGCGATTAGTCTGCTGCTGCTGTGCCGGGAGTGGATGGGTTTACATACGTTCTCGAAACCAAAGAACTTGTCGCTGCCATCCGGCCGTACAGGACCGCCCAGATCAGCGATGTGCTTTTCTAGTAGCGTCGATTGCGGAATGGTGGCATCTTTCTTTGGGGGCAGGGTGCCTGCGGTCGGACTCGCTGGTGTCTGTAATGGTCGTGATCGTCAGTCAAACGTGGCGCGAACCTTTAGAAATGGCACACGACACTCACTGCGCTTCCTTTGAGCTTGCCGAAGAAAGACATCCTACAGGTCCACCAGGAAGGTGTACATCAAAGTCGGGGCAGGCGCGACTGCAATCCCGGTCCTCGGGCAAGCAATTGACCGATGTCTCAACGACCGTCTGGGAAAATGAGTATGTATCGACGGCAAAAGTGTGTACACGGATGTCGTGCTGCGACGGTGACAGGACAAGGGGGCAGGAGCGACAAAGACAGCTACTGACGCCGAGCGAGAGAGACTCGAGAGTTGCGCAGAGTGTGAGTTGAAGGCAATGCAACGGCTAAGTGCTGGACTCGCCTACTTGACTACCCGAGCGGTTTCTGGGGATTTGATGGCGGGGAAAAAGGATTCGATTGCTTTCCGACAATCGATTCAGTGGCTTGAAAGACCTCCTTGACACCTCCCAAGCTTCACTTCTTTCACATCGTCTGCTTCGTCTGATGTTGGTCTTTGGGTTGCACTCGGGTTTTGTCAAGCCTGCGCTGCTCTACACGAGCCTTATCAGCGGGTCCTACCAACCAATATGTGGAGGATTTTGCTGCTTGACATCACCGAGTCCTGGCCGTGCCCCCGGGCTTGCTGATAGACCCGACGGCGGTTCAATCGGTAAGCACGCCCGCTATGTCACTCCATCAAACCTTCCAAAGCCGCCATAGGGCGAGACGCTTCCATGCGCCATAGCGCAGAGGCCCGTGTCTTGAGAACATTTGTGACCAGACACTGTTTGTGAAGTGTGCGGCAGTGTATTTCTAACATGGCGGATATTGATATTATCTTCATTCAAAGGAGCGAGTTGTTGGTGCTGAGTCTATCTGCGGGACGTCAAGATGATCGGCTTGTGAGAGGCTTCCATACCTGCCAAACACCCAATTTTGACTTTTGGCGCACCCACGCGGCCATCACGCGTGCAGCTAGAGCGATCCTCGCGCAAGAATAGCCGCCAGCCGACGTTCCCTCTGCAAATCATCGCCATCTCCGAACCATTCGCCTAGAACGTTGGTTGTTGTACATTGCTATTCATACACGCTGACTAAAGACTTTCCACCACTCAAGCACGAGCAACCACGCCAAGAAGCCTTCCGTATGCACCTCACTCGCCGTCGGATTCGGTGTAGTTGATGGTCTGCTTGCGCCGAGGAGGAGCCAAAGGAGCCACCTCGATACTGGTGCTGCCTGACCACTCGTTTCCATTGGTAGGCGGGTGCTCTTCCTGATATTTGAGCCTAATTCTTCGGGCATCTTCGTCCCACTGAGCTGCCGCTTTCTCGTATTGTGCACGCGTCTCTTTTACCGCTTGCTGTGCCGCTTGCGTTTGCTCGATGTATGGTCGCTTGACCTCATCACTTGACATTCGCCATTGTCGACCTACCTCACTGCGGATCTCTTCTCGCAAAGCCTTAGCTGTGCTGTCGCCACTTGCTTTCTGTTTCGCTAGACTCAATTCCTCTTTGCATCGTGCCCAAGAATCGTTCGTGAACAAAAGGTATGGGTTAACGCTTGCGCCAGGTCTAGCGGGCTTTATAGGGCGGGGACCGAGTTCTGAAAGGATAGCATCAATGATTGCGGCTTCGTATGCTTCATCTTCGACAGATTTGCTGTTGGTCGACGATCTGTAAGGATTTGACTGTACTGGTGGATTCGGCGTCACTGCTGGGAAGTGTTGTATCGGTTCGACAATCTTCTTGGGCCTGCCTGGTGGTCTACCGGGTGGTCTGCCAGGAGGTCTACCCGGAGGTCTGCCTACACGTCTTGGAGCTTCAGAGGGCGTGCCTGCAAAGGCGTCTCTCATTGGTGAATCTGTACTAGCCAATTCAGATGCATCTTCGAGGCCAGCAATTGGAAGGCTCGATCGAGGCAATACCAGAGGCTCTGGAACCGCCATCTGTCCGATCATCGTATCAATAGCGTCAGCAGCTGCTCTGAGTCCTGATAAATACGCGCCGTGGACGGTAGCAGGATGAGTACCACAAGTAGCCTCTCCAGCGAAGTGCAGGTTTCCCACGGGTGCTGCCATGATATCGTAGTCCAGTGGACTAGTAGCAGGTCCAACGAATGAATATGTGCCTCTCGCGAAAGGATCCTTCTTCCATCGTGTGACAATTACTTCGACAGGAGTAGGGACATTCTCGGCTCCAAATGTGCGTCTGAGCTTTTCCAAAGCTTCTTGAAGCAGCGCATCGTTGTCCGTGATTTCCACCTCGTGAGCTGCTCGGCCAGACATGAGAGCGCTAAGTACTGGTCGGCCGCTGTTCTTTTCACAGTTCCACATCATATAGAAGCGGCCACGACGGGCGGCATAGTCGTCAGGATTTAGACTGTCCTTGTTTTCAGCATCGTTAAGGAAACCAAACATATCGTATTGGCTATCCCAGAATGCGTGTGGGAACACCATGACCACCTAGCAGAGTCAGCGATAAGCTCTGCACAGAGTGAAATAATAATATTACCTTGTTCAGAAGCCCGAATCCCATTCGTTCAATAGCGCCTTTCTTCCAGTCTGGCAGAGCTGGCTCGAAGGTTATGGTCTCCGCTTTGAGTACACCCAGTGGAGAGGTCAGGACGACTTGATCGGCCTCGAAGACTTCTCCGTTGGTGCACAACACTGTTGCTGAACCTTCTGCATCGTCATCATTGACACTGTATGTAATCTTCTCCACGACTGATTCGAAGCGAACGTCAAGAGGATATGGTAGCATCATGAGACCACGAGGCACCTGGATGTATCCACCTACCACTTCGGAATGTCTGCCTTCGAATTCGTTTCCACTGTCTTGATCGTGGCCACCCAAGCTGAGATTAGAGACTGTAGCAGCGTTGGCGTACTCAAGATCGGCATAGTGCCAATTGAGTAGACGCATATCTTGTGGTGTCAATTCGACAAGCTCTTGATACTGACGAACAGCTTCATCCATGGTTGCGCCTAACGTTGGCTTGTCGGACTCGGTAGCTATGGCTTCGAGGGCGAGAGAATGTCTTTTTGTTATGCCAGGTCGCAACTGCCAACCAGCCGACCGTACAGCTTGTGCCGCTGTTCGACTCGAGCTGTTGCCAGCGACCACTTGAGTCCGTCCTTGGAGCTTAGCGAAGCCAGGAGGCACAGCTTGTTGTCTTTCTTTATTCAGGGTGGGAGCATTGGTCCTATCTGTCTTGATTTCCACAGGATCTTGACAGACATCGACATAATCTGGGAGTCCTTCTAGTGTTTCTACAGGCGTTGGCTTGACGCGGAAGTCGCTAGCTCGCTCGAGAAGATCGTTGTGTATCTTATTCACCATCATGTCACGTTCGTGATTGACTGCGAGTCCATCAGAGTCGTACATGGTAATCTCATCCCACATAAGGTGATAACGAAGGGCGAGTTGTCCGCGAACGATTGCGTTTAAGGGATTTCCATGATTGAAGCCTGTGATGATTTGAGCGCCCATCTCAGCAGTATTCCGAAGACCATTGGGTAAGCTGTCTGGCACTTGCTCTCGAAGCGGATGTGAGTAGACACGGCCACCAACTCTGTTTCTGCCTTCCAAAACTACGACTTTCGGAGGCAGTTCACCAACATCAGTCCAATGATCACCGAGCTGGGCAAACAACCCTTCGAGTTGCCTCGCGCAACTGAGACCTGCCATACCAGCGCCTACAACGACAACTGTTCTCTGTTTCGGTATCGCCTTTCGCTTGGCACTCAGGACTCCTGCGTGAGGTACCTCGACACAGCCAAAGTTGATGTAGCCATTTCTGACCAACCACCAGTACGACGTATGGGCCAAATCAAAGAAGCGTATATCTTTTGCGCACCCAGCTGCTTCCTCTTTAGAGACACTGACTAAGGGATTTCGGACCCAAAGACGAAGTATGCCGTTGCGAATATTCAGATACGTCGTAACTTGAGCTTGTGTGATGTGATTTCGCAAGAGTCTGTATTCTCCTGGATGTAGAGCATATGGGTTGAGCCTTGAAGAATGAGCTGCCGAGATACATTGTCTGCCGTATTCTTCCCAAGACATGTGTATGGGAATAGACGATCTTGGACGAGCATGTGTCGTTAACCTAGAGACCTTTGAGAATTTCTTCGTCTTCGGTGTAGGAGCTTTTGGCGCCGACTGTATGCGATCATCTCTCAGAGAAGCAGAAATTTCTGGATTCGGACGGGCTTCGACTTGGATGTTTGACCATAGTGACGAGCGACTGCTAGGCGTGACATTATCTGAAGGACGAGCATTTCCAGGAGATAGAGCCTGTCTTTTGGTAGCTCTGTCGTCGTCAGATACCTGACTCTCAGGGTAGCTACGAATGTCTTGAAAAGAACGTTTGTTAATGGAAGGCACGGAAGTAACTGATGAGAGACCAGTTTCATCAGCGTCGAAAGAGCCATAGCGAAGGATACCATTAACATCGACCTTGGTCAGACTTGCCCCTTGCATGTCGGGAACGGAGCTCAAAGACTCGCTTTCGACAGAAGACAGGGTAGAGCCTGAATCTTCGGGACTTGCGAGATGGGTATATTGGGCTGATGGCCTTGGTCGGACTTGATCTTGTGCAGCAGCCGAGGGGTCCAAAGCCATCTCTTTGCTCAAGATAGTGGATACCATCTTTTTCATTGTATCTGGAAGATTTTCTGAGTCGTCCAGGGTAGTATGGGTAGTGCTGGATGGATCCATATTGGCAATATCAGGATATGGAGGCAAATGAAGGGCAGGCGATCTGATGGCGCATGGCTCCTCAACTAGAGTTTAGAGCATGCTCAATCTTATGGAACCGAGGAAAAGAGAGAAGATGTTTTGCAAGTAGTGATGAATCTTGGAGGTCGATGAGGGTAGGTGCAGTATCGAGATGGCGATACAGAATGTCTCCAGGTGGTGATGGATCTTGAAGCCCGTGGGCCCTCGGCAGCGCTTTTTCCGCAACGACTTTGCTTCAACCTCAGCTCAACTCTTCATCTTGTACATTCCTTGCACCATGCATCATATATCTGCTGCCAACGCCGTCGGATAGACTTGGCGACCAGCACAATATGTGCGCCAGGCAGTATTTTGCATCAAGATCAATATCATCGTGTGGCCGCTGTCGCGACCATCAGTCCGGCCTTGCGCGCAGGCCATCTTCAAATTCGCTGCACAACCAATTCTGTCTGCTCACCATGTGCGCCCACACGAGATTATCATCAGCATATCGCTTCGCATACTCGGAAATAACAAGCCCGCACCTCGATCCCAGATACTCGACATACGTATGCACATGTATTTGAACCAGATCACCTGGATACATCCTCATGCGCAACTTGAGGAACCTTTGTTGCTGAGTTGACAAGCTGACTCTTGCCGGTGACATTCAACATCGCACCGCTTTGGCAACACGACCTCTTTCCATTCATCATCACAGCAACTTCTTTTCTCCATCGAATTACTTTGCTGACACATCATATCAGAAAAGCCATAACAAGTCCAGAATACCAATCGATTTCTTTCTAACAGTATTCTCGAAGAAGAAGACAAGAAAAAAAACTCCGCCCAAGTCGACCTTGGATGCATTCTCATCTTGACCACTGCCCGCGACGAATACTCAAACAACCTCGATGGCTTTCATGCTGAGGCCGCATAGTTGGGAACACTATCGCATTCGTCCCTCGAAGACGGCTTCGAACGCTCCAGGGCACACGTTGATGGATACGTTGAAGATAGAGAAGATTGAGGGGAGAGCTGTTGATACGTGGTTGGACGAGCTGCTGTAGACCAATTGCACCAGGTCGGTGCTCTGAGGGCATGACGTTTGCTGTCGAGTACACCGACCCAAGCAACTTTCGCCTATTGCAAGTTCCGTCTTAGACATGGCTGTGGCTACATGACAGCTTCGGGGACACTGGAGCTCATCAAAGAAGATACTCATGATTAGCTGTGCATAACTATAGTCCCACAAAGAAGTCAACCCCAGATTTGTGCAACTTCTTAACTAGAGATGGCCACTTGCAACCAACCCATTAGGTCAACGATAGGGTAGGCTGAGTTGATAGAATCTGATCTACTCTTATTGACGAGTATCATAAGAGCCTGAGGAGGCTCTACCTTGACCATGATTCACGTGACTGTGCTGTACAATGGCGGTGTCGAGACGCCATGTTTTGACCAAGTCGCAACTCAACTCCACCCTCGACAAGTGACCCTGAGTGTTGATCAACGCTCGATTTGCTTGCTATTATAATCACATCCACAACGACATCTGCTGGACAGCTGTCGAAATCTAGAGCAACTCAGCAGCTCAAATTTACAACATGGCCCAAGTGCGCAAGTACGCCGCTCTGCCTGACCTGGTAAACAACAAAACACCAAGACCTGTCCAGGAGACACACCGCTAACGCCAACCCCCAAGGATGAGTCTCCAGACACATACGAGACACCAGACTTGACCGACGACGCATCCACATTACCGACATCAACAGCATGGTCAGAGACATCCGATACAGAGGCGAACCCCAACATCAGCCGAACCAAACTCCACCCCGACGAAGCGCGATCTCAATTTCAATCTTCACGAGTCGACGCACGGGAAACAGACTTCTCGGATCGTGTGAGCAGCAAGAGGAGGGCATATGTTGTGAGCAACAGGGAACAAGGACAAGATGGCGACGACTACGACAGCGAAGACGAGAACGAGAGTCTGCAAAGGAAGCTAGCAAGGTTGAACAGAGAGATGCAGGAGGTGCAAAACGAATTGGACAAGAGGAAGAGCGAGGCGAACGGGACACAAGCACACTCAGAAGATGAGGACGTGGCTGCTCAGCTGGCTCAATTGAGTACAGCACTGGACGGCATGCGCCAATCCCAATCAGCACAAGCTCGTTTGAGCAAGCAACTGGCAACCTCGACACCAGCAAAGGCAGATGCTGTCACAGCGCCAGAGTCAACCCGCTCTGAAGAGGTCACCAAAGAGACAACCGACACACAGACGTTGAACAAGGTCGCTGATTTCGATGCCCGCCTCGCGCTCCTCGAACGCCAGCTCGGCATCACATCCCTCGATACTCCTGAAGCTTCCACAGCAAACTCAACTTTCGCACCCATCATACCCACCCTATCATTGCTAGACCGCCAATTAGCCCTCCTCACCTCCTCATCCTCCCAATCACACATCGACACTTTGGCCCAGAGACTCCAGCAACAGCAACAAGCTGCTCCTGCGAATGCCTCCACAGATGCCAACCACGACTTCCAATCTCCAGAGGACATGGCAAAACTACGCGCCCTCTATGCGCTCCTACCGACTCTTACATCCCTGAGTCCCACACTACCTCCCCTGCTGACCCGTCTACGGTCTTTGCGGACCCTACATGCCAACGCTGTAACGGCAAGTCAAACCCTGGACGAAGTGGAACAAAGACAAGACGAAGCAGACAAGGAGATTCGCGAGTGGCGGGACGGCCTTAAAAAGGTAGAAGAAGCCGTTGCTAGAGCCGAGAGCGGTATGCTCGAAAACAGTGCTGCGGTCGAGGCTTGGGTCAAAGAGCTGGAGGAAAGAGTGAAGAAGCTTGGGTAGAGATAATAGCCAACAAAACATTTCCGAAACTCTGGAGGCCCGTCGTATTATCTCACTTAAGCATGTTATTGAAAAAAGTGTGAAGACGAGGTAATTAATAAAAGAATCTAACAGAATACAGAGAGTATGCAAATCTGTAGTGAAATGGAAAAAAGGACATGCTGTTTTGCTCGCCATGTAATGAGCTTTGGTATCATGTATGCGCCATCGTAATGCAAAAAGAAAGAAACAAATCACAGCCACCGGCCAGATTCTCATGCTTCACCCCTCTCGGGATCTTGCGATTTTCTCTCTCTTGCAGCCTCCTTGGCAGTCTTCTTTTCTGCATCTTCTTGTGCCTGCGCCTCAGCATTGGCTCGCTGCGCGTCAAGTCCAGTCTTGGTTTCTGTATGTTTCTTGCTGAGCTCCCTCTTCTTGATGAACAGACTCACAACCAGACCAAGCGCTGCGAAACACGTGTACATGATCCACATGGGATGCAAGCTCTGTGCGAAAGCAGTTTGAGCGACATGCTTTTGTTCACGGGGGAGGCTGTCGATGAGTTGGGTGTTGGCGCCAGCACCTCCTCCTGTTAACTGGTCTGCTACTTTAGGGCCAAGAGCTGCCACCAAGCTCGCCGTCTTGCTGTTCATCTGGTTCTGGTACACGGTTTGGCCGATGACGACGGAGATGGACGTGAAGATCTGGCGAACGAAGCCAAAGGTTGCTGTCGCTGTCGCGATGTCTCTAGGCTGAACGCCTGTCTGAAGTGCGATCAAGGGCGCTTGGAAATTGGGACCTGAGAAATAATGTTAGCTCATACAGTTGAAGGACAACGAGAAGGACGTATTTACCTATGCCTATTCCTGCGATGATCTGGAAGATGATCAACTTCGCCCAACCGCTGTTGGCTGTGAAGTCGATGAACAATCCGAAGGCCAGAACGAGGAAGATCATTCCGAACCAGATAGCAGGCAAATATTGACCCGTCTTGCGGATGAAGATACCAGTCGCCATTGAAGCGAAGGACAAAGACAAAGCCTGTGGAAGAATGTAGACACCTGACAGAAGAGGGGTGGCACCGCGAGCAGCCTGAAAGTACAAGGGCAAGTAGTATGAGGCCGAGATGAAGACCATGCCGTGAATGGCGCACACACCAAGGACGGCAATGTTGCTTCTGTTCTGGAAGATGCGAAGAGGCATGACGGGCGATTTGGCGAACTTCCATTCGTTGATGATGAACAGGCCCATGGTAAAGACACCGATGATGATGAGGCAGAGGACAGTTGCAGAGTCCCAAGGATAGGTGATTCCACCATATTCCAAACCAAAGAGAAACATGAGCACGCCACCAATAACGAGCAAGGCTCCAATCCAGTCAATTGCTTTCAGTCCTTCCCAAAGAGGGGTTCTGGGCGTCTTCAAGTCGAGGAAGAAGAAAATAATGATAAGAGCGGCTCCATCGAGGGGCAAATTAATGTAGAAACACCATCTCCAAGTAACCTTTTCTGTGAAAACACCGCCAATGACAGGTCCAATGGCAGAAGCCAATGCCCAGACACCTCCAATGATACCAAAGTAGGCGCCTCTTCTTCTCAAACTGAACAAGTCGCTGATGCAGATGTTGACGAGGGTGACCAGACCGCCACCGCCTACACCTTGAATTGCACGGGCAGCGATGAGCATTCCAATACTGTTTGCAAGAGCAGCGATGAGGGAACCGATGAGGAAAAGCACATTTGCGGTAATCAGGATAGGCTTTCGTCCAAAGATATCAGAGATCTTGCCCCACAAGGGCACACTCGAAGCATTTCCTAGCAGATATGCTGAACCAATCCAAGTATAGCCAGCAGACGAGTGGAAATATTCTGAGATGGTGGGCAGAGCGGTTGTGATGATGGTGACATCAAGGGCAGCCAGGAAGACAGCCATGCCCAGGGCAGTCATGATCAAAGCAATCTTGCCCTTGGATCGCTCCTCCAATAGTGTCGAGTCCTTGCGCTCCAGCTGTGGCTTTCCTTCCGCGGTCTGCACATCGTCGCGTTTGGTGGATACTGAAGATGTGCTGTTGTGCTCAATGTCTTCTGTGAGTTGGTTGGTGGGTACAGCGTTCGTGGTCTCAGCAGCGGCTTCATCTCGTGCAACCTCGGTCTGTCGCCCTGCGTCGCTCATGGTAGCACAGATACAGGGTGTTAGGTCAGAAAGCGAATATGTTTCCTATGTAGTAAAAGGAGACAGGGACACAGAGCGGCATGACTCTTTGCTTTTGTTCTGCAGATGATGAAATGGACGCCTCCTCTAACTGCCGCAGGTCAAGATTTTATCTCCGTCGGATTCGGCCGAACCCTCCAAGCAATCTCTCGCTTCCACCGTCTCGCCTCTATTCGTTTGGTTGTCTTTCGGTCAGCGAGCGGCCGAGCCTCGCGACTGACATATGCGAGTTCTACACTCGTCAGAATTAGCGATGTTTGAGGTTTCGTCGGTTTCTCAAAGTTGAGTTCGGTTTCAGGTGCATCTGTCACATGTCTTGGCGACAGATCTCTCCACGCCTTGGCAAGGGTTGTTGTCTTTTTGGTGGAACGTGGGGTTTGTATTCTTCTGGAAGAATGACATCCACGACATCGCTCCACGATCGGAAAAGCCTACTGATAGACCTGCCAGCCTTTGTGATCCTACTAATATCTTCATGCATCACCCACCTCACAGCACTGCCGACAGGAGCATACTTGAGATTGGCCATCAGAACAGCTATAAGATATCAAGTCGCCTATATGCTGGCCATAGCTGGCTGGGCTGGAACCAAGTCGAGTCTAGGATCGGCTACAAAGTACAGGGCAGATATAACAATGGTTCACCTCACAATTCCAAGCTCTAGGTCTATGGGCTTAGCTTTCTGTCGCATATCCTGTGTCAAACAGCATGACAGAATTTCTTTTGACTCTAGCATACTGCCCCTCTCAGTCAGGACATAAATCTTACTTTGAAAGTCTTAATATGAGTTGGTTAGGCTATTGATCATACTCTCGAAGGGTCAGTACTGTATTAAGCCCAGCATATCTCTCAATGGGCTAGATTTGGCACGTATGGTGCATGCCAAAGAAAATATTATCTCGATGTCGCAAGATTGAAGATACTCAAACGACAGGATGCATAAAAACTTGAGATCAGTAACTGTTCAGCGTGGTTTGCGTTGGAGAACGCAGGTCACATTCGAACCACGAAAACAATCACAGCAATGTTTACTTCTCCCCCATTGGCTTTGCGATTACTCTCTTAGTCGACACGCGCCTTCCCTTCAATCAACACACTCTTTGCTTATATCAGCTACTCACTTCCCATCGTTCACTTTGCTCTCTTGCTTCACTTGTCTCGCGCCTTCCTCTCACTTAGCTCGCACTTTCATTTCAGCCAAATCACACTTCCTTGAAACCCAACGAGCACTCACACTCTCTCTGGACAACAAGCATTCGCTCTTCGCAACGTACGCCAAAGACAAGCTCATACACCACCTTCATCTACCACGCCTAGCGAAACATCATGTGTTACCATCGATACACTTCGCACCCTTGCGGTCACAAGAGTCAGTCGCTTGGGAAATGCACTGTCGACACTCTTGCTACACAAGTGCTGTTTTGCAACAATTATCACGTCTTGAATGACGTCTCATTGACTTCGTGTGGCGGTAGCTATTGCAAAGAGGATAAAGAGACTGCTAATTGGGTTGAGAACGGATCAACTCTACTGACAGCATGTAACGACGATCTTGCGGACCTCAAGCATCGCCTTCAGACTCTTTATCGGGAGCTTCTGGTTACTGCCGACTACAAGAAGGCTTTTGGCTCTCTGCAAGGAAAGGAGATCGATAGAGCCCGATCCAAACACGAAGAGTATGTTGAACTGTGCCAGAGGTTTGCAGAGACCAGAGATAGACGTCAGCTCATCTTGGACGGCATCAAAAAGGCCAAAGAAAAACAACAAGCTGTCCATGCAGACAAATTGCGCAGAGTACAGCAGTACGTCAATGCGCGCAACCCACAATCAGCTAATGCTGCCTCACCACAAAACATTCCGAAGGTCAATCATATGTTCGAGGGAAGAAGATTGATGAAGCGCGCAGACTCGAGAATCTGGGAAACCGGAGATACTTCTGCAACCCCCTGTCGACCTACCACCAATCTACTTGTTTCCCCTTTCAAGCACACGCCCAAGTCCCTGGACTCTCCAGTTCTGGCCTACTCTAGTCCCCCCTCTTTGGCAACGCCTATTTCCATAGCAGATCGCAGGGTAGAGGTCGTGTCCAGCCCCTCTCCGCGTAAAAAGAGACGTGGAAGACCTCCAAAGTCCAATCAGATGGATGACGTGGAGATGCAATCGCAGATCATCTCTAATGTACCTCTCCATGGTACTCAAAACAACAATGATCAATCACCCGTGGCCAACAACCAACGTCCAGTGCCTAAACGTCAAACGACCAGACGCAGCATTAACAAGGAATCACCTGTTCAGCATATCTCACCAGCCGGCGTTCGCCGTAGCGGACGTACCAAGCAGCGAGTTAGCTATGCTGAATCGCCTTCTCCGTCACCAGAACACCCTACTTTAGGCCAGCCCGAACATGACGTGGAAATCGCGGTCGCCAGCCAGTCCATGAGATCAATCAGAGCCACAAGAAGCAAGAAGAGATCTCAGCAGGACGATATGTATGCTACTGACGAGGATGATGATGACGAACAAGATCACGATTTGGATGACGATGGTGAATGGCAAGGTGATGAAGGAAACGGCGAAGACAGTACGGACATTGAGCCTACTCCTGTTTCAAAGGGATGTTCAATCACAAAACGTACCGCGGCATCTCCACCCAGCAATTCGCGTCCCAACAAACGCCAGGCCATGATTGCGCCCAGAAACACTGCTCATCGTGGTTCTGATGATGAAGAATTGATGGACATCGATGCTGAGCATGACGTTCTTGAACAGGACCACGGATACACGTACACTACAGCCCAGTCGACGACCTCCAAAGGTGCCTATGACATGCCCTCGACACCACAAACCCACAACATGGCCATCGAGAACAGGTCAAACCTGTTGTACAACACCAAGCCGAGGGCTGACGGATTGGTCTCCAATGCCGTGAACTTTCAGGGTCAGAATCCAGAAGGTCCTGACATGTCGCCGCTACGTCGATCAGACTGGTTGAATGGCTTAGGTGAAGCTGACACGATTCTGTCAGTCGCCGACATCATCGACGACTACGACTACGACTTTGATGTGTATGCCATGAGCAGAATCGTTGCTGATCTCGATGCTCAGCGGGGCTAGATCTCTTGTTTGTGTGAGGAGAGTGGAATGATGCAGCAGAAACTCGGTCAACATGGATCTGAACAAAGGGCGCAATGATGTTCAAAGAAAGGGAGGAACAGGGAATATTACCGAAAGGACACAAGCAGTGTTGTGGAAGTAGACATATCAGGTTTACTCTCAGTATTCAAATCAGTAGTCACAAGTTTCATTCGCCTGGTTCGATCACCAGATCACTGTAACACAAGCATGATCTAGCCATCAATCTTCGGTGATGTTCGTAGAACGAGATCCGGTGAATGCCCAAAAGAATAGAACAGAATAATTGATTGACCGCGAGGCTGAGATTTCGCATAGGTAGGCGTATAGAACCAACACCTCTAGTTCCTACGCATAGCCCTCTTCTTCCTACGCTCGAAGTCTCTGCCGATATCAACACCACCTCTACCGCCATCATCATCAACCTTTCTTTTCCTGCTTCTCTCCAGAGCACCACCTACACCACCAGCACCGGTTCTTTCTCCCTTCTTTGTCAACCTATCAATGCGCCCAATACCCTGGCCCAGCAGATCCCACTCTTCACCACCGAAGCCACCACGCTTGTTTCCGCCCTTCTTTGCTCTTTCCTTTTTGCTTTCTTTGGGCAGACGGACCAGGTTTGACTCTTCGTAGGCAGTGCGTTCGGCTTCTTCTCTACGTTCACGGGCGGACTTGTCGCGGCGTCCGCCGGCGGTGATGGTGCTGCCGATGGAGGGTTGGGCGGTAGGTGCGCCGCTGAGCTCGTCGGCGACGTATTCGTCGATTGTGTTGCTGCGCATGGGTTTGCGATCGCCCTTTTCGCGGCGTGGGGATAGAGGTGTGGGCATGGTTGTTGCATTTATACGAGGAGGTCTGTAGATGCCGTCGCTTGCTTCCTCGCGCTTGGATGATGTAGGTTCGGTTGCTTCTGAGGGGCGAGTGAGAGCGCCGGGATTGGGGCGGAAGGCGAGGCCGTCGTCTGAGTCTGCTTCTGAGTCGGAACCATCGTCTTCGTCGGAGTTTTCTTCATCGTCTGAGACTGCAGAGGCAGCGGCGGCGGTGGATTGTTTGGCTACGGCAGCCTTTTGAACTGCACCGCGAGCTTCGTCCTCAGCTGCGCGGACAACCTTGTCGATTTGGTACTTGAGTCTGTCTTCCAAGGGCCGCACGCCCTTCTCCAAGTAGACGCGGTGCTTGACAAGGTCTCTCACGAGTTGGTCGTCGAAATCGCCAGCATTGGTCTTTCCATCCTTAGCGCTGCGGATAACAGCCAAGTTTCGAAGAGCCAGGGTTTGCAAATATGAAAGGAAGAGCTCGTTCTTTGCGTCCAGAAGCGTGATGCCATTTGCCGGAGGAAGAATCGAGTCGCTGGTGGGTAGCGCTGGGAGAGCCGATTCCAGAGAAGTCGTAAGGCCCGAGAGTATTGATGCTAAGCTTGTATCCATGGTTGCTGCCATTGTGGTTGCTATGGTCTGGGAAAAAATAAATATACGATCAACTTTTTGAGAATTTCCCAAAGCATGCGGCGACTTTTTCGCCGAGAGTCTGCCTTCCCCGTCTTGTTTGACTTGTTTGGTGCAATCTTCAATCACATGAAAGCAGGGTCCACTTTGACACAATTCACATTCACCCTTCATCTTTCTTCTTCTTTTGTTTCAGACTCTCGATTGGCATAACATAGGGGTATCATAAATACTGCCTGATAAGAAAACAAATTCGCCTTCCTGCACTTCATCATCTCGACGTAAACCGTGTTACCTTGTGGGATCGTCTCTCTGCACGCAACTCGACAAGGAAGCATTAAAGGCATCATCGCTGTCGTAGGATTTCTTCCAAAAGGTTCAGTATAGGCCATTATCGGTAACAGGGGAAATGGAGTTGAAGAGGAAAAGGCTTTGCGCACCTGTGAGGAACTCTTCGCTTCATGCTTGTTAGCATATACTCAGGAGCATTGGGACATGAAAAGAACTTACAATGATAGAGTGATGTATCCGTCACGGTCATCATCGTATTTCTTGAAGACATCCGTCATACGCTTCAAACTGATACACGCCTGAACGAATAGGTCGAAGCTGAGCGTCTTCTCACGTCCTCCGTGGTACGAATCATCGCCTCTGCCGCGTGTCGTCCTCGCAAATGTGTTGAACAACAGCTGAACGAACTGAGGGCTTAGCCGGTAGCCAAAAGCGACGAGAGCATCGGAGAACTCTTGGAAGCTGATGTTACCCGAGCGATCCACGTCGAAGCGGTCGAAGAGGTTGCGCCAGGCAGCCAGAAATCCCCACAAGCCGCAGAACTCGTCAAAGTTGATGGTGCCGCTACGGTCTGTGTCAAACATACGAATCATCATGCGCACAGTGTGTGCATCGAATGCCGTGTAGTCGCCATTGACTAGAGCGCTGCGCAACGAAGACTCGCTCAACTGCCCATTGCGCTCTTTGTCTACGGCCATGAACAGCGGCCATAATGCCTCACGGCTGTTAGGGTCAGGGTTCTGAGGCGGTGCTACAGTAGGAGGGCGTTGGTTTTGAGGAATTGGAGGGCGGTTGTGATAGCCGGAGGGTCGTGGACCTTGACCATAGTTGGCTGGAGGAGGGGGAGATGCGAATGCGTTGCGTGGCGGGGGAGGACCAGCAGCAGCAGCTGAACCTGATGAGGGGCCGTAGCCACTGCCGTACCGCTGTGGTTGTTGCGGCTGCTGAGGCGGAGGGTAGTTGTCATAACGCTGCGGAGCGGAGCCCATGGCGGGGGATTGATGACTGGGTGGGCGCGAGTACGACTGCGACTGTTGAGGTGGCGGTGGCTGTGGTTTGTTGTGGTAGCTGGCAGTCGAAGACTGTCTCTGCGGATGGTTTTGCGACAACATGGCCGCTGCCTGCTCGGGTTCGGCGTGTCTGGGAGAGCAATCAGCCGTGTCCGATGCGCTCAGCTTGCGAATGGGCGCAAACATACGCTGGAAGGGCGTCAGGGTTGCCCGAGTACCCTCGATTGTATGCCATGGTGCGTGTGTGTCGATGTCAATCGAGTGAAGAGGGAGAGGTAAGAAAGGCGGCCGGTACAGCCATCAAGTAGTTATTCATCATCTGCCATGCATGGCTGAGCGCGCGGCCAAGGGACCTCAAGTCCGCTTTCTTATTACCAGCCCCACGGCCCCCACCTACTGCCCATGACTCGATCATATACCGTTGCACTGTAGTCCGTATTACTGCCGTATTGCGCATGCCTATCCAAATCTCACATCTAAATCTTGTCTCTGAATCCTTTGACATGCATATTAATTGTGTCTCCTAAAAGTATTATCTAGATGCTGGGTTATAGGTGCTGTCACTGTTCAATAGTCCGTCAGAAAGATTCGACATTTACTTCCTGCAACTTCTTTTTGGTCATGCTCAAAAATGCTCGCAACATTGAGCTGTAGCCATCAACGCCTCATGCCTCTTGGAAGAGCGCAATCATTACCACCCTGCCTCTCTATTCTTTCGGTCTCTTTCCACCTCCTCCTGCTTCTTCCTCTGCCTTTCGTTTCTTCTCGTCCTCCTCCTTAAATCCTGGCCCACTCAACACCACTGGTGTTTGAAAATTGAGCGGACTCGGCATCATATTGTTATCTCTCCCAAACCAAGCGTCAGGCCAAAACGATGACGGGCTGGGCAGGAGATGGTTTCCATCCATGACCCGGCTGGGTAATGCAGATAGCGGCGTTTCGATGTGATCTCGCTCGCGGTTCACGTGTGGATTCGTACTGATGGGCGGTGCTGGTCGCGCGAACGGATTGGGCGGCCCAGATGCACCAGCAGAGAGGACAGCATTCGTCGATGGTGACGGAGGTGGAAGAACTACCCCCTGACCAACACGCATCGGGGTAGCCGTCGCCGCGCTACCATCCTTTGGCGATGAATCTGCAGTCGCACTGCCTCCATCTGATTGCTCACTAGGAATCTGTACCTTCAATCGTGGTCGTTTTGCTTCCGCAGCCGCACCTCCGGGGCGTATGGGTCCAGGTATTGCTGACAAAGAGCCCGTACGTTGGGGAGGTCCTGGAGGAGGCGCTTGCATGGTGGGATTAGACCCTGCTGGTGGTGGTCCAACTACTGCTGTCGGTTCGGTGGTAGTCGAAGCTGCATCATCAGCCCTCTGACGGGGCGCGGAAGACACATCGACCGAATGCGACCGGGGAGCCTCGGTCTTGATGACTGGTTCTCGATAGTTTGAACTGCTGCCACCCCAATGCTGAGCGAGAAGCGAGCGGCTATCGTCAACTGGCGTAAATATACTATGTGACCTTGCGTGAGCTGGCAAAGGTCTTGGCTGGGGTAATGGAGGACTCTGGAAAGTGTTCTGGTCGGGTTGTGGAGAAGGTTGTGCGCTATGTGACTGATTCTGTTGATAATGCTGTTGCGGTGTAGGAATATGTTGCTGGGCGCCTGGGTGAACCTGGCTCATAAAGTGTGGAGGGACGGAAGATTGCCTTCTTTGTTCTTGCAAATATGCCTGCTGAGCAGCGGCTTGCATTTGTTGCTGAGTAGGCGGAGGATAAGCGGCGTAATATTGGGGAGGTTGGACAGCGAAGCCTTGTGGGGTAGGTCGTTGCATGACAGGGTTCGGGGGAGGAGGGTGATACGGAGGATTCGGAGAATATGAGTAGGAAGGCTGAGGAGCAGGAGCTTGCGACGGAGTACCCATGTGTTGAGGCACCAGGTTCGAGCTAGTACGGCGGAAGTGTGAGACGCGAGACGAAGGACGTGAACCAGTTGGCGGCTGAGGGGTGGCCATGCGCTGCGGGAAAGCGCCATTTGGTATAGGCGGCGAGGCAGAAGGCGTGGTGTTGTTTCTCATGTGCTGGAGGCCGGGTTGGTGCTGGAGAGGATGTTGGATCATGGCGGCTTCTGGCGGCGAGTGCGATTCGTGTTGTTCGACAGGCTCATCGTCTCCCTCCTCGTCATCATCACCACCCCCTTTGCCTGCGAAATCAGCTGGACCTTTGTGTTCGTGTGCACCGCCATACTGTATAGGGTCAGCCATGTGTCGCGAAAATTGTCGCGAGCCCGTGGTCATGACATACATATTGGAAACGTGCGACAGTCTCATGAATGTCGCCGGACGAGAACTCGTAAAGCTTCTTGTTATTGCCAAAGATGATGACCGCGACGTCGACGGAGCAGAGTACGCTCAATTCGTATGCCTTCTTGAACAAGCCGCCTTTACGCTTCAAAAAGGTGCTGCCACAACCGTTAGCATTGATAGACTAAGATGTAAGCGGCAGCCCGGACATACACAGAGCGGTTCCTGTCATCTTTTATCGGGCGGATCTCAATCTTCCTTCGACCCATTGCTGAACTGAGTTTGCACGCGTAGGGAGCGTGGATTGCGACTCAGACTGCAAAAATGTCAAAGAAACAAGGACGTTTCCACTTTCATGCGATGATCCTGGATTGACGCGGAAGGAGCGAATGGCTGTCAGATGCCTTGGCTTCGTTCGCGTTGGTCTGCTGGATCGTCTCTTTACCGCCTGCTGCACATGCAGTGTATGCAAGTCGCGTTGTCTTTGCTCCTGGTAAGTCTGCGCAAAGCAGCTAGTAATCATCTAAGAGCAAGTGTCCGGGCGCAACTTGACTTCTATTTTTGGTGAAACTTGGCCAACCTTTTTGTCCTGATACATCATCTAACGCTTTCTTCGGCTCTGATTATGCTGGGTTTTCTACCATTCGGCTTGCGGAAACCCGGCTCTGTACCCTCCCTTGGCGCTTGTTGTGCTGTCGGAACGATCTGACCGTGCTATGCGACATGGAGACAAAAGCAGACAGATATCCCTGGAATGTGCAAAGGCAGAGCACCTGTTTCATAGTTCATTCGAATCTTTCGACCCAGGCGCGTTGGTTGCCGTTCTATGAAAATCAGCAGCTTCTTCCTGCACACCCCGCGCGCGAAGCCTCTTGAGCTCTCAGGTTCGGATATCGAGAACACGATCTGGTCAACTTCGAAACTCTATGCTCTTATAACTATCGTCCTCGAGTGGACCCTTCTCAGGTGCTACAAGTACGCCGGAAACAAAACAGCTTTGAGAGTCTGGATTGGATAAAGTGATCATTCAGTCATACTAACAAGTCCTTCTTATATCTATGCACCTAGGCTTGCTGAGGGTCATGCCCCCAGTTCTTCAGGGACTTAGCACTCTTGCTCTCTGGATCTTGCTTTGCTTTTCCCTCTTGTGCTAAGTGACGCTTATTGTAAGCGACCACTTTGCGCATGTGGCTGATGTCCTCCTCGTCGTACTTGCTGGGGTCTTTCTTGGGGTTTTTCTCCAAGATCTCGATGATTTTTCGACCGCTACAAAGATATCAGACCTCGTTGGAACATGATGTGCTAGGGTCGCCTCATCATCCAGGTGTACTCACCTCTCATGACCAATGGTCTCACCGGAGCCATCATCCTTGGACCAACCTGCACCGGCAGAGTCCTCACCACCGAGCCATTCCTTCAACTGGTCTGGACTCATGTTGACGAGCTCATTGAACTCTCTGAACACGTGTTAGCTTTCTCTTCTTACAAGGCTAAGCTAATGCTGATGGTCTCAAGGCGGTGTACTCACTTGATGACTGTATCGTTGTCTTTGACCTAGGATACAGTCAGCATCGTCTTTCGAAACAAGTCCAACAGCCTCGACGCCAGTATCGCCAGATGCCGAAAGCTGTAACAGTGACAGAGTGTGAAGTGCCTCTGTAATCTGGCCAGCAAATGTTGCACTACTGAGGAAGAAACTTCTCTTTCTTCAGCTCACAGCATACGCTGCACAATTGTCCATGATATTGCATATACGACATTCAGAAAATCTGAAGGTCTGTTGATGAGAGATGCTCGGGATACATACCATTTTGATAGTAGATATTGAGAACTGTCGCAAAGATGGGTGTCTGATATATTGTGGACGCAATGAAAACCTTGTCAATCGAGTAAAGGTACGCATGAGATGGATGAAGAAACACTGTTCTCTGAGAATAATAGCAGTTTCATTCCAGCCCAGCAGTTACAGCTTGACATCATGAATGACATCATGGAAGTTGGGAAGATTCATGCTCTATCACACTCATGGCTTTATAGAGGAAACGGTATTCTTGATGTACTGATCTATAGGCAGCTGACAGCAAGTATGTAAATCTTGCACGCATGTTGTGTGGTCAACTGCCGCGATAGTGAGTTCTCTGCCGCAATATAGGGATAGCATGCCGCAATCTATCAGTGCGAGCAGGGTCGCATTGACATTTCACATGCTCCAGGTGCTTGGTCTTTGCTCAAAACTAAGTTGCGGGTATGGGCCGTTGGCGTTAGAGAAGGATAAACAGCCCTTGATTAGCGCACCCTTGGCCGCCAGAGTTAAATTACTATACAGAAAGTGTCTCAGAAATGCTCGTCTTGTGGTGCGCGACTCGCGCTTGAGAACGCGTCAGGGACCAGGGGTCCGCGACTGCGACTGCGATGAGAGCCGCAGTGGCAGGCAGGCAAGCAGTCTTGATCGCCAATGATGTGCTGGCACCCTTTTGGGATCCGGGTACAGACCAGGCTGTGCCGCCAGCGACGTAGTTTGAGAAAACAGGGACGCCAGTAGTCAATCGTTGATGCACGATGTTATCAGATATGGGGGAGTCTTTGACCTGTGAGGCGTTTCGGAGCATGCACAGCTAACCTGCATGAAAAGTTCTAGCTGTTGATTAGGCCAGCCAGTTGCTCATGTTCCTCCTTTCTTCGACTCACCTAACCTACAGCGCTTCGAATCAAGTCTGGCAATTCATGCAGTCCATCTCGGGTGGCTTGACGGAAAACTAGGATCACCGCCTGTAAGGTTTCAAATTACTTTAATAACTCGCGCATTCGGAGTATGTACTAGATGGTGCCATGAATCAACCATTGCCAGCACACCTTCCTGCCTCTCCCCACTTCTTTTATTTCTTTCCTCCCTCTTTCCTCTCTTATGCGCACAAGCTGACCATTGGCTCTTCGCTTCCAGAACATACTGACTGACGCGCTCAATTGGTCTGCCAGCAACCTTAGACACATCGATCCATGCTCTTATCTGTCTTGCGCACATCCATTCAGTTTCGTCGATAACCGACGAGCCCGCCTGTCGTCACCATGGTGTTTCTTTCAAAGGTTTTCAAGAGCAAGGATGCGAAGGCGAGCGCAAAGCACAAAGTACAACAAGTGGACTCAAGCCAAGGGCACATGCCTTTAGCAAAGCCTAGATTTGTTTCTACATGGACCAGCAGACAAATCGATCCAGAGGACATCGACGAGCTCATTCAAGTGTGCACACTGATACTCAAGTCAAGAGGTACGCAGCTTTAGTAGCGTCACAGA
This sequence comes from Aureobasidium sp. EXF-3400, assembly GCA_024195585.1. NCBI lineage: Eukaryota > Fungi > Ascomycota > Dothideomycetes > Dothideales > Saccotheciaceae > Aureobasidium > Aureobasidium sp. EXF-3400. Next base: position 119,018 of record SWBL01000013.1, read on the forward strand.
CGACGATTACTGACTGGACTTGTTAGCCGAGGCACTGGACACACCCTTCTTACTCTTGCCATTCAGACCAGAAACCGATACCGTACCAGCAAAAACATTCATCAACAATTTCTACAAAGGCAACCGTGAAGGGAGCAAAAACTACACTGGCTCGAGCCTTCGCAGGGAGCTTATTCTTACCGATCCAGCTGTACGTTTGCTCGGTCTTGTAGCCCGGAGTCTGGCTGATATGAGTACAGATCTTGTGCAGTATTCTCAAATGGTGCTGGAGTCGCATGCCTGGTGGTGTGGTAACCTGGCCAGTCTATCATGGTTTCTCTTTGGGTGAACGCGGTTCGTATTCTCGTTTCCATCCGGAGCAGAACAAGCAGCTGATATCAGTCAGATTCGAATATGGCAAGAAACGCCTTCCATACCTTCATCCCTATGAGTGTCGATTCCAACGCCAGAAAGAACATCATCTACAATTTCTTTGACCTCTTGACTGCCATCGCCGCACATGGCAAGACCAATGGATTTGGAGGCAGAAAACTATCGCGTATGGCTGGTTGGTGGGCCTTTGAGCATTCAGACGATGGAAAAGGCTTCGAAGGAGGCTACAAATCATGGGTTACGTGAGTTGTCTTCCACTCTACGTGCACGCTGTTTGATACTGACTACCTTTAGATCCGCGGATGCTTCTAGTCATCTTTTCTTTGGCTACCTCAGATCGCTGAACCCCGAAGCTCTGGATGGATTTACAGGAATCAACGGTCTACCACGATCTATTCAAGCACTGATGGCGCAGACTGAGTATCCTCCGGAGGCGCCTGTGCTCATGCAAAAACAAACACCCAAAGTCGTCATGCTTGTGGACGTCGTTTCTCCTGGTCCTTTTGCTCTACTTCGCAGAGCCAACAACTTTGAGTATCGGGATGAAGATCTGCAAATGTTCTCCGAATACGCTGATCCTGTTCAAGCATTGACTGAAGAATGCAGACGTGTTCTCCACTGCATCACATCTGCAAATCAATCCATTGCTGTGCGATCTCAGAGCAATATGAGTCTTGGTCTAGAGTCTCTTAACAGCAGAACAGATGAATCTTGGTCTCACTTCCAAGACTTTGGGTTTTCGTCATTTGGCGACGACTCCAACGATCTGACGAGTGCTGCATCTCCGTCAAGCCTGGAGCCAAGATTGTCAGGACTAAGGTCATCCCCACAGTCTCGTGCCAACGATGGCGGCCGTCCGACGACGCCTTCTTGGGCCGACTTCCTAAATTCTGGATTCGTCGACGAAGGCAACAACGTGAAGTCGGCCCCTATAAGGATGTTAATGCCACCAGACAAGATGCTTCCTCCAATCAGCAGTAGCGGACCTCCAAGGTCATCCAATGGCTATCAAGAAGAGGATGTCAATCCCGGCGAACTAGCTAGTATCACAAAGTTCGATCTCGATGACTGCTTTTGGTGGGTCTGGATGACAAGTCTTGCCAGCGAAGAACCACCCGCAAGGAAGGCTGTCTTCGGTAGATGCGCCCTCATTGAGACTGGAATACTTCACGGCCGCTGGATTTTGCTGGAGGAACAGATTAAGAGCGTTGCTCCCGAACCGGGTGAGGGTGCTTATATCGCTGAGAAGAAGTCGCGCTTCGGTTTCAGCCGCAGGGGAAAGCAAAGCCGTAGAAAATCAGCAACCATACCCCCAACCAGATACGACAGCCCTCAAGAAAAGCAGCAATCTGCATCGACGACACCAAACACAACCAGCATCTCTCCAGACCAGCAGGCAAGAATCAGGGCTGCGGCAGCTAGTCTTGCTCGACAGAATGTCAAAGCAGAAACATCAAGTGGACTGCGACGCGGCCGACAAGATGATGCTTCCTCGATGAAGACTAACAGCGTATTGACTTTGGGTCTAACAAGTGAAGCGGCACCAGCTATGAAGTGGGCCCACACGTTCGACAAAGAAGTGATGCGCAAGCAATATCTCGGCGATAATTTCGCTGGCAAAGGAACACCTGTGGACATACATGTTCCTGATGATGCTGCCATGCTCACCGAAACACAAGGCGCCAACAAGCATTTGCCTTCTCCTGAAGACCGAAAACAATCAGTCTATGTCTCAGACCATGAGGTATCTGCAACTCCAGATCAACCGGACGCAAGCGCAGAGGACTTGCCTACGACGCAGTCGCCAGCTACCAATGCTGAGCCCCTTTCACTCAGTGCTTCCATCATCTCCGAGAAACCAGTCGTACACAACGCCACAGAGGTGCCGGCTGTGCCCTCTGTACCCAAAGTTACTCAGGTGGGAAGGAAGCCAGTCCCGGAGCGTACCAACAACGTTCACAACCATCCAGCATTCAGACCCTCTATGGAAGGAAAGAGACCCGCTAACTCAGAAACCTCGGCGGTCAAGGCCGCAAGAGAAGCCTGGGAAGCGAAGGCGGCTACCTTCAGCCCGGACAAGCTGGCCCACGAGCAGAACAAACGTCCCAATGGTTTCAAGCGAATGTTCAGCAAAAGCGGCCACAAAAGCGATGATGGTAAGCGTGAGGTCAATGGTCAACAGCCATCAGCTTCGACGACTAGCCTGGCACCCCCTTCTGAAACGAATCTCGGAAGGAAACTATCTCTACTCCGCAAGAAGTCTACTACTAAAACTCCTCCAACTCAGCCTACATCACAGACGACTGCTGAGCCTCTGTTCCCACGTCGTAAAGTGGCAAACAATCTGGCAGCACCTACCTCGGGACCAAGTCCCCCAGCAGTTAGTCCCTTAGAGCCGAGCTTCTCTCAGCAAAATCTTGGAGCTGATGACCAAATGGTCTCTCCCATGCACTCCGAGCACAGAAGCAATGCCGATGAAGAGCAACAGCGTTTTGATCAGGGGCCACTCTTGGACGCTCCTGCTTGGACGCCTCGCGAGTCTGTTGATTCACATCTGCAGGCGCAAGCAGAGGCCGCTCACAAAGCAGACTTGGATGCGGGACATCTGGATGCGCCTGGCGGATTCCCTGAAACTCCTATGGAGACTCCGATGGAACAGGGCGTCAACGATCAACCCGAGAACGAACCAGTATACGAGACTACTCAGCCGGTCGCGAACAACCTCGATAGGTGGGCACAAATCCGAAAGAACGCTGCCGAGCGAGCGGCCAGAATCAGCGAAGACCAGATATCCGGCCGCCCATCTCATATTACTTCTGGTACCGAGGATGAAGGCGACACTAGTGGCGAAGAGACCATCGAGGATCGAGTCGCTCGCATCAAAGCTCGTGTTGCTCATCTCACTGGTAACATCGAGAGGGCACCCACAAGCATGCCCCGTTACTAATTCTCCTGGCTATCTCGACACACCCTCCTTCCCTTTCAAACAATACCTAATCTTCTCACTGTCAAATGATGGCAGATGTCTGACACGCAGAACTTTCTAACGCCATCGACGAAACAATAATACCCTTATATGAACCGGCCGCGTACGGTATTCACCTATCCACAAGAGCACGTTGCGTGCATGTCATCATTTTTTTCTTTCCTTTTCTTTCTCTGATTTTGCTCCTTCTTACGATACCAATCGGATTTAAGTTGTTGTTTTCTTCTACCTTTTTCTTTCTTTCTAATGGTCTGTACATGTTGCTACGTATCCTCTGGGTCCCGATTGAGCGGTTTGAGGGAAGGCAAATTGTCACTGTACACTAGCAAACAACTTCAGGAATGAAATCAGCTCAATTTCCAAACAAAGTTACATGATGAAGTGATCTTGTTTGTATACCAACCCCACTTTTGGGGCAGGTGGGGGGACCCTGAAGTGGGGGGGTGGACTTGGTCATGTCATCACTACAACACTTCCACCATTTTGCAACAGGAAACCATCCGCCTGAATTCTATAACATAACAATCATGATTGAAGGTGAAGATTTACTTCTCTGCCCGACCTGCGGCACACAATTTGATACACCTGCATCTGACCCACCATCCGGGTACTGCAGAATCTGTGACGTAAATGATTAACTTCGAAAAATGATTTCGAAGAAAATAGGCTAACTCGGAAACGGCTTTGATATAGGATCCTAGACAATACATACCTGCCAGTGGACAAGCGTGGACGAGTCTGAAAGCTGAAGCTGGAAAGCATCAGACCAAATGGAAGCAAGATGAGCAGGATGAGCGTATCTGGTCTATCTGGGCGGAACCAAAGGTATGTGTATGACTTTTGTTCATTCAAGTCTCCAAGAGAAGGAGGAGGTAGTCTGTCATATGAAATGAAGGGAAGGTGCAGTCCGAAGCTTGAATTGCTATCATGACTTGCTTCATCTTTCGGTCGATCAAGAACAATGGCAAAGATGCTAGGAAGGTGCAAACTCGAGCTCTGTCCCTTCTTTCGCTGCTCTCATAAGCCTCAGTAAACAATTCTACTCCTTGACTGACTTCATCCATCAACACAGCTCGGCATCGGCCAACGAGCACTCCTCCTCCAAACCCCCCACGGCAACGTCCTCTGGGACTGCATAGCCTACCTCGACCAACCCCTCATCGACTTCGTAAGCACCCTCATCACCAACTCCCACCAACTCACGTTACTGACTCAAGCCAGATCAACTCTCTAGGCGGCTTAACAGCAATTGTAATCTCACATCCACATTTCTACACTACTCACATCTCTTGGGCAGTCACCTTTGATTGCCCCGTCTACGTCCATTCTCTGGATCAACAATGGCTTTGTCGTACTCCTTTGCCATCTACCAAAAGAGTCCTGCTGCAAAAGCAGTATCAAGAGATTGTGGAGGGCGTTACTGCTATTCAAGTGGGAGGACACTTTGAGGGAAGTATGGTGTTGCATTGGGGTGGGCATTTGTTTATTGCTGATACTTTTGTCAATGTGCCTGTAAGTGTGCCTCTTTGATTCTCCTGTCCGACGTTAGATTTGAACAAGAACAGAGCTGACCACGATGGATTTGATATAGTCGGGTTTCTACCGTAAAGACAGACCTAAAGGCACAACTTCTTTCTCCTTCATGTGGTAAGATTTGTCATTTCACCTTGATTTCTCCTGGTAACCTTGAACAGGAGTATCCCAAACATGATCCCTCTACCTCCGGACACAATCTACAACATGTGGAAAGCAGTCAAGCCATATGACTTTACAGCCACGCATGGTCTCTTCACTGGCTGGGATATCAAAGATGACAATGTCAAGAGAAGTGTACTCGAAAGCATGAAGATCCAGGTCAGGAATCAAGGATTTGCAGAGCATGCTTTGTTGGACGAGGAGTAGTTGGACGAGGCCAGCATTACTGCTGCAGGTGATGGAGCATATTAAGATCATCAAAGGGGAACCGAGGTCTGTAAGATGAATGTCTTTTGATCCATTGAGATAGCTACAGGATGAGATGACGCCGAGATGCGCTTATGAGAAAAATATTTTCAACGCGTAATATGCACAATGCCGCCTGGAATAGAGATGCTTTACATATGGATGAAGTTAGAAGGAGCTAGTACTCGCTCAAGAAGAATATCGACAAGAATGTGACAAGAAAAGGTATGGGTATCTTTTGTGATCCGCGCTGATTGGATGCATAGGGAAGAGAAAAGGTATGTGTGCTTGAAATATGCCAGTCGGTTTGATGTTCGTCACCGAGCCGTGATCGAAGAGAAATGCTTTGTTGATAAGGAAATTGTCGTATGATCATAAAGATGTTGGTTCGTAGGTTTCGAAAAGAGTGTGGGTGTCCGGTTGACTAGGTTTTCATATTGAGGTGATACGTGCACCCATGGTATTCCGCTTTGGTCGCAGATTCATAACAGATTGAAGCTCTCGAATCATGTTGGTGCTCGATTCGCGCTTGTCGCGCAGTTCGGAAAGACGCGCTCGCTCCTCGTGCATCTTAGCAATGCGTTCTTCTCTAGTCAATGAACTGCGTTGGCGAGGTATGTGAAGGGAAACACCTTCAAAAACTTCTTCGTCCGAGCCAGATCCTGCGAGACTGGACCTGTTCGACTTTGATTCGCCGTTCAATGCACGCAGTGCATCAGCAGGCCCGCCTTCTTCAACAGCGGTAAGTCCACCAAGGCTCGGGGCTGGCGAACGCAAGCCACTTGATGCTTGCGAAATACGACGTTCCTGCTTGTCAAGGTTGCTTGCAAGAGAAGCCTTGCCATTCTCCCAGGCTTGCATCAACATCTTGAGATCAGCTCCAATCGATTCGTACTGTGACATCAAGTTTGGGCCAAGATCAGTCAAGTCATCTGAATCTTCGATAGCCTTGGTGGATTCCTCTCTCATCAAAGCCATTTTCGCTTGTAATGATCTGATACCTTGGGAGAGGTCGGTGATCTTGCGAACCTGTGTGCGTAAACGCTCGCCAGCAGGTCTGGTAGAAAGTCTTGCCTCTCTTGGAATTGTGAATTCTTCAACTTCACGAAGAAGATCGCTCAGCTTCTGTGCCCAAGTAGCAGTAGTAGTGCTTAAGGAGTTCATAATCTTGGTTGCGGCCGACCAGCGAGCGAAATCAGGGTTGCCTCCATCGGCCTCGAGTGACATGAGGGAGCAACAGACGACTCTCCTCAGGGTGCTGTATTGGTAGCTGACAACACGAAGACTTCTAAGAGATTCCGGATCATCTTCTTCCAGAGAGACAGTTACAGGACTTACGGCCTCTTGAACAGCGTGGTGCGGAATATCGTAAACATCCAAGTATTTCTCCATGTCATCTTGGTTAAGTAAGAGCTTGAGTGAGATGGTTGCATCTCTGAAAGCAGGCAATGCTTCGGCGTAGGCTTTGTTAAGGGCAGCACGCAGCTTGGCGCATTTCCGGTTAACCTTGACATCGTCGAAGCGGGAGATTGGAGGGAGTGGAGTGCTCCTGCGACCCGTTAGCAGATGTCATAATAAACAACAGATGTCGTCGTACAGTCTGTAGCCCTTGGAGACAAGCTCAACCTCCTGGATCAAAGACAAGGCAGCGGAGGTAGTGATGTCAAAGCCACGAGCGTTGGTCGTCAGTGAAGAGACGGTATCCACGGCCTGGTGTCTGAGGTACTGAAGCCATTGTCGACGAATGTATGCGTAGAACAAGACACCAGCTACGGCAGCGCATAGCAGCGCCAGCAATATCCGACTCTTGCTTAATCTAGAGCCACGAAGCCAGTTGAGCAGGAGAACGAGGACGAAGGCGACGCCGGCGGTAGCGGCGACACCAGAGACATTCAACGAGGCATTTGGAGCCAGGTCTGTGTTGCCAAAAGGAGCACCGTTGATCTGGGTGGTGTGCAACGAGCCGAGATCTGGGTATTCGTTGAGAAGTTGCGAGGCGACGATAAGATAGCGGAAGTGTTCGAGGAAGCGGTTGTTCTCAGCGCGGCCGATGCGAGAGTTGACGGCACGCTATGCTATGTCAGAGAGCTTGTTCGAATAGGGCAACAGAGGGAGAGAGTAAGCATACCGACCAAGCATGGTGAAGCTTGGATATGGTGCCCTGAGCAGGGAAGCGGAGGTTTAGGGGCTGGGTGAAGCGCTTGAGCGAGGGCTTCTGGGGAGCGACCGAAGGAGTGAAGAGAGGAGTATGCGCGGGATCCTGGTTGAGGTAGTTGAACGAGTCGTCGGCGGTGCCATGGCCTGCAGCATTGCATTAGTGAGAGTGTCGGGTCAAAGAGGCAGGCGCGTCTGGCGTGACGGACCTTCGAGCAGGGCAGCAAGCGGACTATCGTCTTCAAAGTAGCTCTCCATTCACGCGGCCGATAACACTGTCCCTTGGTCTGTTACGTCTACCTCGTCGCACAAGAGTTGTCGAGGCAGAGGTATAAGTCGGAGATCAAGGTCACAACAGGCACAAGGCCATGATATCCGCGCATCCAGACGTTCCCAGCCTTCTAATGAGATGCGATCATGCAACGTGGAGTAATTAGCTTCAAAGTCTAATTTCACGGCTCAGATGCAGGGACCTGTACCTATTCCCGCCATGCCCGCGACTCGGCTGTTCGTTTTGTATACGCGAGGAGGAATATCCGTCGGCTCGTTGCTTGGGAAGACGAAATTGCACTCCAATCGACATCCTCTTTCATTAAACAACTGCATTATTGCCTCTCGTCAATTACACATTACCTTCGCCACTTGCTCTCCTACCCCAACATCAGCCCTGCATCTCGCAGCTCAGCCAAGTCACCCCCTGCTTTGACTACCGCCTTGAGCGCAGCCTGGCTAAACCTTCGCCGCTTCTCCACCGCCTCCCTTTCACGTCGTGCCTTGGTCTTGCTACTGCCCGACGGTGCCACTCCGCTCAACAACTTTTCACTATCTGATGCTGTGTAGTTCACAAAACTGCTCCATGTTGCACGTGGACTCTGCACCTGCCCTGATGACTTGCGATTGTGACCTTTCGATGACCGTGTCCGCCGTTGGTGCCGCCGAGGTGATGGCGTGTCCGGTGAACATGTTCGCTGCTGACGACGCGGTGTTGACGGTGTACGTGACTCTCTTCTTGATCTGCCTAAGTACATCTCGCTCGCCGTCTCTTCGACTCGTGACGGCGCAAGTGTAGGATCGTAAGAAATCCTCAAGCCTGACATTGATAGGTCGTTGTGATGGCTTGGGATCCTTGCTATCGGCTGGGATCTCATGGGATGGTGTAGATTGGTCTCGCTCTCATCGCCCAACCATGGGCTGAAAGTCGGCGAAGGTTGGTGAATATCCTTTGCATCGAATGAGTTTGCACTCCACAATCTGTTGTGCTGGGATGGTTCGGGATAGATACTTGGAACCACCGGCGATGGTGCGTCCAATGCTACGATTGGGTATGCAAGTGCTGCAGGGTTGCATGTCCCGACCTCCAGTCCTTCGACATTGGCGTATTGGTTGAACACGTTATCGTATGCTGAAGTCCACTGTATCTCCTTGCTTGATGGTTGTGTACGATTGGGCCGTATAGGCAGTGGTCGAATGGGGTAGGTGTATTGATGTGTGATTGATGCCATTTTCAGCGTCCGATACGTAACGTTTTTGCGAGGGAGTGTAATTTTGGTTTTGGTTGGAGTGCGATACACAAGCCAGATCATGCAAGGTATTATATGCCGTGTCGAGCGAATCAGTCGAGTGGCTGGGATTCTGTATGGAATGGGACCTTTACAATGACCAGTCTTCCTATTTGGTCCATGTCCCAGTAGCTGGGTTCCTTTGTCCTCAGTTACATTCCTCATCCTCCAGCCACCTGGAACTATGGTGGTTCTCGCTGCAGCATGTCCTCAAATGTTCTAACTCGGTCTCCACATAAGTAATCACAGATAGTATTATCCAGCAATTTGAGTTCTTTCTTTTTGCTCCAACAGCAGAAAAGCACTACCTATGGTATCTGCTTCACCAGGCACAAGATCCATGTCCGACCGCATGGTCGTTCGAGGAATGCTAGCCGTTCATCGTGGAATGTGCACATGGCCTTATCAAGTATTCCCAGCCACCTGGGTCCTTTGTATCAACGAAAACCTATACTTAGTCTGGTCATGCGGTAGCCGCATTCAGAAAGTCGATGAAGGTGTGCGGGGTTCTCGCTAATGGGAAGTGATATACGAAGGGGCTGCGGTTATGTATATACAAGGGTATCTACGTGGAGGTTGACAAAGTTTATTTGTCCAAGTTCTTGAGCTCGGGCATGAAAGCCATACCTTGACCACTCTTGCTGTCCGGTTCCGCCTCGCCAGACCTGTCGCCTTCGAGAACACCTCCAGCACTACGGTCCTTGACATGCTGTCTCAACATGGCCAAGATTTCCGAGTTCTTCCAACGCTGGGGAACAGGACGATAGGCAGGCTTGAAGAGACCAACAGTCTGAGCCCACTCACCAGTGCCAGGAGGGCGAACAGGTTCATCTTTGGCAGGCTTGCCCTGGGCTGCAGGAGTAGCCTGCTCGGCACTGCCTCCTTCAGCGTATTCCGTAGAGGTGGGTGTAGGCTCCTGTGTGGCCCAGTAGTAGATGTCCCAGTCGTTCTCGTCGAGGAAAAGATCGTATTGTTGAAGTTGCTTGGGTGTCATGGTTTCGAGGTAGCGATCGGCGAAGGTGGACATGAGGAGGTCACTCTCTAGTGTGCCTCTTTTCCTGCTTTGGTCTGTATGGTACAATCGTTAGCGGCGGCTCGGCTTTGTCAAAAGGGCCTGAAAGTGGTTGGCGACGAACATAAGAGTCTAGCCCTAGTGGTGTTGGTGTCCTCGCCTGTTCTCCTCAAAGGCTCGACACGGAAAGAACCTCCTTCGAGTTCACCTACTTCAAGATCGGCATTGGCGCCGGACTCAGGCTTGCCCGACTGAGTGCCGCCAGTCATTCTCTCAGTGTTTTCGGGCACAGAGTCCTTGGCAGCGAAGTTGGGGTCGGCTTTGGTGATCAACTCAGGAGGAGCGTTATCCTTGCCGATGCTGGGCATCTCATTGGCAATGGTCGAGGTAGTGTTGGTCAAGTGTGGGTTGATAGGCTTCTTCATCTGATGCTTGCGGTATTCTTCGACCGTGTCATTGGGGCGAGCGGCACTGAAGCGGGCAGCACCCGAGCTGAAAGGACGCACAGCGCGAGGGGCGGCGCGAACGGATCTGAGAACGAGTCTTGCTGAAGACATCTTGTGTGTGTTTGGTGAGAGATGTGTACAAGTTCAAAATCGAAGAAGACGAAGAGAGCTGCTGCTGTTTTGGTCTGGGGTTCTGAGCTCCGAGGTTGAGAGTCGAGATCTCTGTCGCGAAAGGCCGACGTCATCCTGGAATCATCATCGAGCCTCTGCATTCCCAAGCTAAACTTAACATTGCGGACAACAGAGCACAATTCATCGGAATTCACCATTGAACCGGGGTATGTCTGGGTCATGAAGTTCTATGATCCTGGGTAGCTTGTTTGTCACCATACTCTACAGTGTTGTGAGACGAGCCCACACCATGTGGATTTTGGCATGGGGAACAGCTGTGGATCTCATCCAAACCTCGAATACTCTTATTACCAACCCCAGTTTGCCTGGCTCATCGATCATTCTACTGCTAGAAAGCATTCTCCTTGAGATGCTGGTTGATTGCTTAGGTAGTCTCAAAGCTCTGCTAATCAGACAACCAAGCCAACAGACATGTACAGCTGTTTCTCAAGATTTATTTTGTTACAAACTGAAACTTGAAATGGTTGGTTAGCATGTCAGTCATGTTCATTCTACGTCTTGAACGTCATTGTAGATTGTGTTTGTGCCATCCTGAGTCTGGCGTTTGTACCATTCTGGATCAGGTGTGGGATGATTGGCAAGCAATAGTTGCCTCATTTCCTGTGTTTGTCACTCGTGATTTGAGGCTTGTAGATGAGATCAAGAAAGAGCAGAGCAGAACATACCATGGTGAGCATAAGAGGGTAGGGGCAACATAATCGCAACTTCCCTATTGGCACTCATCCACCACTTGCATCTTAGATCTTCTCTCCGATCCAGCTTTTACTTTTCAATACCCATCTCTCAACTCTCCGCCATCGTTATATGATCAATATCCCCGACACCTGCATTCATCGATATAACGCCCTACTACCATTGCACATATCCTCATCAGCGATATCACTATGTCCAGCGATCCGACCCTTGCAATTCCTGTGGCCACAGGCCGTCCTGGAGCATCTCGCACAAGCTCATCCCAAAGCATGCAGCGCTCTGTTGAACGCATCAACGACCGCCAGGACCTCGGTACTGTTGTCAAACGCGGCGTCAGCCCAGCACCAGACAGTACAGCAGAATTGGGTGCAGGCAGTGCAGCAGATGAACGTCCCACGAGCATCGCCATTCCGACCACCAAGGCTTCGAGCACCGGAGACCTCAGATCTGGTTTGGCCAGTCCAGTGATTCCTGATGGTGCTGTCCAGTAAGTCGCTCTGTGTTGTAGGTTGATAAATTGTTGACTGACTCGTTTGCTCAGATCGCTTGTCGCTAGCATTCATGCCGACAATCCAGGCAGCAAGACTCCTACACCTGCGGATATCCCAACAACTGTGCTTCGTGCTGGCGTTACCCACAAAGTCTTCAAGGTGCCCAATCACCTGCTCACCAGCAAGGTCCCTTTCTTCAACAAGTTGTTATCGACCACGCCATCTCCTACCGATGACCAATTGACTTTCGATGACCTTGATGAGTTCGCATTTGCGCTCTTCGTCCGCTGGTTGTATGGTGGCAAACTTCAGGGCCCACATGACTTCCATTCGTTCCAGCACTATCTCTGTCTGTATGTTATTGGTCAGAACTGGGACGTCGAACCCCTTTGCAATAACAGTAAGTACATGGTCCAAAGAGATGGCTATGCATCAGCTTACACTCCGCAGCCGTCGATCTGGTCCGCTTATACTACCACGAAAACAACATGACGGCACCTACCTTCCGCCTCGAATACATATACACCTTTACCAAGACGCCCAACCACATGCGCAAGTTCTTGACAGAGACAGCTGCGTTCCGCGCGCTCTGTGGCGAACCTGCAGCCAAAGGGGTCTTCTTGTCAGACTCCATGAAGACGCTGATCAGCAAGGGTGGCGACTTCTCAATTGAATATGCTCACTCTCTCATCAAACTCGCCAAGGATGACTTCCCTGATCCCAGAAAAGGGTCCAAGTGTGACTGGCACGAACACGCTAACGGCAAGCTCTGTGCGAAGGAGGATGTGGAGCCATACATGACATCGTGATCCCGCTCTTCATAGGATTTCAAGGGTTTGAGTTGAGTCGAGAAGAAGGCCGAGTTTGCTGTTGTTCATGACAGGCTAAATAAGGGGACGAGGGAGAAAGACACACAAAGGGGGGAGAGGCTTTAATTGCTGATACAGTACCTATGAACCATTGCTGCACATAACACAGCCGCAGCTCTCCAACCTGGAATGACATGAAATGCATTATACCGTCCATCTCGTCTAGATGAGGTGCTTGGATCTGTGGAATCGTGTAAGCTTGCGAGGACTGTGAACATGCTGCAATCACAAACCTGAAGTAAGCACGCAGGTAGACGATCTGCCATGCGCCCAGACCGACCAGCATACCCATGGTGCCAAAAGCGAACCACTTAACACGCTCGTTGGTACTCTCATTGGTGTCTCTCAACTTCTGTTCACGGATACGAAGGTAGTCCAACTCGGCGACAACTTCAGCGACCATCTCTTCAATTCTGCGCAGCTCGGTCTCGACGGGCTGAAGCTTCTCGCCAGCTTGGATGGCGGACCAGTCTTTTGCATCGGCACCAATGTCGATATCGAGTTCAACGTGACGGCTGGGGTTCGGGCCTCCGGCGTCTGTTTCGTGGACGTGGTTAGTCAAAGATGAAATAGGTATGGACGGGGTCAAGTAAACGCACTTGAGGTCAAGATGTTCTCGAAGCAGACATCAAAAGCGGAATCAGCGTGAGAGGTGAAAGCGTAGCGACCCTCGCCAGCGACATCGCGAGGTCTGTGGTAATCGTTGCCGACAGCATCCTTGATCTAGATGAGAGATGTATTGTCAGCATCTCCTTTCCACTCTCCTTGTACCCCAATTGGAGGCACTCACGTGCAGGTTCAGCACTTGACCATCTCCTCTGTGTCCACTGATAGTTGCCGTCACGACGACAAGCTGGTCCTTTGCGACAAAGTTGCGAATGCAGCGTTCCTTGCTCGCCGACTCTGCTCCGGGATGTGCCTGGATGTCGAATTTGAGGGCGAAGCTGAGGGGCAGCAACGCCAGTAGGAGCAATCGCACCAAGAAACTTGTTCGCGATTCCATCTTTTCTTCCTTGTCGTCTCCTCGGCGAACCCTGGTGTCGTCTCGAGTATGGTCTTTGTTGGGCGTGAGAGAAAGCAGCAAGCTCTCCTTTACTTTTGTTTGGTAAACGACAGGTAGCGCCTTCCCGAGAAACGATGCCCCGGATCTCCCTGAGCTGCTCCCTATTGGATGCCAAGAATTCAGCTGTTGGTAATTGGTAGCACCCTGTCTGACTTTTTCCATCATCCGCTCCTTTCCAACGTCACATAATGGCGAGTCTGGCCCCGGTGTGAGATGTCTAGAATAACATATATGCTATTCCTATGTCTTTTCGTGACCATACGATGAGCTAAGCAATAGTGACTTGGATGATGCTGATAACTTCTTTAGCCTGCACAAATCCTTGGAAAGCTGCATGAGTGGGGTGCTATTTTTCAGCGCCAAACACGTCTGTCGAGATGTGCACACCATTCATTGGGCATCGACTGTGAATTTTGATCTCTCAACATAGGAAAGGCCATGTCTCAGCAAGAAGCATTCTGGGTCCACACGGAAGACTGGCACACGGCCGGCGAGCCCTTCCGTATTGTCTCGGACCTGCCACCACATTGCACCAGTACAGGAGACACAGTATGGGAACGCCGTCTCAACATCATGAATCAGCCAAACCACCCACTAGACCTGTTGCGTCAATCTCTCTGCCATGAGCCAAGAGGTCATGCCGACATGTATGGAGGCTTCATCGTTCCTCCAAACGATTCTGGTGCCCATCTTGGCGTCTTGTTCTGGCATAGAGATGGTTTCTCGACAGCTTGCGGTCATGGAACAATCGCACTGGGTCGATATGCAGTGGCCAAAGGACTTGTGGAAACTGTCCAAGACGGGCCGGTCAAAGTCATTATCGATGTGCCTTCCGGACGCGTGGCTGCAGAGGTCAATTTCAAAGGCGGCAAAGTGGTCCACGTGAACTTTATCAACGTCCCCAGCTATCAGTATGCCAAAGAACTGCCTGTAAGCGTATCGATACCTGGTGCGAAGAATCTGCAATTCAAGGTCGATCTTTCCTGGGGCGGAGCTACTTGTGCATCTGTTGATGCCAGTGACATCGATATAGAGATCAAGCCAGCCAATGCTCGACGCTTTATCGAACTGGCCCGTCAGATCAAGGCAGATGTTGGGACACGTGGAGACCACAAAGGCACATCTCTCTACACCATCTGTTTCTTCAAAACACTCAGCGACAGTGACGAAGCCATTGAGCAAAAGAGTGTCACTGTCTATGCAGAAGGCGCCATCGACAGATCTCCTTGCGGCAGTGCCACTGGTTCTCGAATAGCCGTCTTGTTAGCACAAGGAAAGTTGAAGGGCAACAAGAAACTGATCCACCACTCCGTCGTCAACACGACTTTTGAAGCCAGAGTCACCTCTCAGCAGCAGGAGGAAGGATCGGCCTACCCGACTTGCATCCCCGAAGTCAGAGGCAATGCTTTCCTTACTGGTCGCCATAGCTTCTTCATCGACCCGAACGATCCGACATACCCTGGGTTCTTCTTCGAGTAGGAGAATTCGCACAAGCGATTGAGATTAAAGGACAGAATTTGCAATACATCATGATACAGAAAAGATGACTATCATCCAACTTTTACATCAGTTCGTGATGGCCCCGGGACTTCTACATAACTGTCCTCTAGATGCAGCGCTTCTAGCACGACTTGTTCAGACGGCTCCACCTTCAGATAGGTCTTACGACCCTTGACGACCCAGAAAGCAATGGAGACGACGAGCATGACGCCAAATACTGCGATAGCGTAGTTCATATCTGCTCCTGAGGGGTTGGGTCCGCTTGGGAAGAAGAAAATGACTGTTGTGACGACACAGTAGACCACGCTGATCCAATTGATCACAGGTCCATATCTACCAAGAGCAAATTGCCCGCCAGCAGGTAACTTGTTGCGCCCCACAAGCAGCAGAGTTAAGATGGGCATGGCGTAAGAAATTGTCAAAGCAATGGTGGCCACGCTCAAGATGGCCTCGAGCACTGTGTTTGCGAACAGATACAGGAGGCCAACCAGACCGATAAGGATTCCTTGGACCAGCAAGGCTTGTGGTGGGACCTTCCACTTCTTGTTGACTCTCTTGATGTACTTTGAGAAGGGCAAGCCATTGTCACGAGCAAAGCCCCAGGTCAATCGGCTTCCGGTTGTGGTGATCGAGACGCCCTGACCCAAACTATTCATCGTAAAGAGCACCATTAACACGACAGTGCCTTCGATACCAACGCAATCTTGAACAAGTTGCATGAATGGCAGGCCGGTCGGCGAGTTGATAACTTTGTCGAGGTCTTGGATGCAAAAGAGACATACGAGCATGAAGAGGAACCCGGTGACGGCGCCTAGAACGACGGACAACCAAATAGCGCGCGGAGCGTTGACACGAGGATTGGGGAGTTCTTCAATCATGTGGACGACCTTAAACGCATACATGTTAGCATGTGTCTCGATATCGAAAGGATAGTGCACCTACCGAGTCGAAAGCTGTTAACCCATAGGCTGATTGGACGAGACCAGTGAACCAGACTAACCCAGATGGCCATCCTGTCTCATTGATCCAAGCGCCAAAAGCAAAAGATGCCGGCTGAAATTTGAGTCCTTCTTTGGTGCCAACCGAGATGAGCAAGGCAAGACTGAGGATGAAGAAGAGGGCAGCGAACTGGATGCCGACGATGTTGTTGAACCAAGGCAGGATCCTGTCATTCTTACAGGCCACCAGGTTGAAGCCTGTGAAGACGATCGTGATGCCCAAATACACCAGAAACTCGACCCATCCTGTTCCGGCACCCGCCCACTCAGGATCGTACATGAGCTTCATGCCAAGTAGGAAGTTGGTTGCGAAGGCCACGAGCGAAGCATTGAGTGTCCACCAGCCAAAGGTGTTGATCCAGGCACACATGTATGATGCGAATCTTCCAGTTGGTGTGTGCCACAGCGAGTGCATCCAGTAAGCCTGACCAAGAGCAGTAGGCATAGCGCTGCATAGTTCACCCAAGCTGAGTGCAACACAGAGGTTACACACAAAGACAAGCACAAGACCCCACAAGATTGTGATGGGACCGCCGTTGTTCAGTCCAGATGCTAGGTCTTGGGCGAATGTGCCATAGGTGCCCAAAATTGAGAAAGCGAGGGCGAGCATGCTCCATGACGAGAATTTCCTTGTGAGTTCCTCTGTATGGCCCAAGGCCACCATGTCCCGGGCATCCTCGTAGCTTTGTCTTCCGACATCAATGGGCTTCGAGTCCATGACTGCGTCTCCGTGCAGAGATGAGCGACTCATCAATTGATGGTTGTATTGCGTCAATGGAAGATGATCTTTGAAAATGATCTTTTATAAGTCCACGAAGGAAGCAGAGAAATTGAATGCCACCCGATCAGCAGGGAGCGAAGACTTTGGGTGTTATATTGCAGCCATAGTGCAAAGATAGGCGTTACTGCAGTACATGCCGTCTATCCTGGATCCATCTGCAACCTCAAAACCAAAAAGTGATAAGAAAGAGATGTTCAATTTCATGACCAATTCTGAGGCGTAATTCGTTTTCCCCGCCTTTCGTATAAACTCTACTCGCGTAGTCATCCGTCTTGTAGCCAATCTAGAGTGCGAAAAATACAGCCTAGATCCATGGTTTCTTGGTGACAACGGCCACGGACCAAGAGTGTGACGGACACGCGACTGCATTTGGAAGGTTCATGCGGAGAGCGTGGAGCTCCGGCCGATCTGCTGCTTTGTTTTCGCATTCGTCAGAGACTCAAAAGGAGGGTCTCTTTCGCAACGGGATCGGCGACATGAGGGATAAGCCAAAGGGGAAACCTCATGCGATGGTATCTTGCCGTCGGCTTCGCCCTGAAGAGGGCTCATATTACTGGGTGCGCGGTTTAGTCCATGGTAGGCTCGTGGTGAGATTGGTATCACACAGCTGACGCTTATCGCTCGTCTGACGCGGAACATCTCCTAGAGATGCCCAAATAGAGCCAACAAGAGCCAAAGATGGTTTGGTCAACCATTTTCACAAGTTGGGAGTGCAGAGATACAAGAGAAGGTGGTTGATGATCAAGAAGGAACGACATGGCTAGCGAACGAACATGCCGTCCGTGCTTGATGCCGTCACGCGCGACTTCTCCCATGTTGAAGCCATCGTTTTTTCTTCTATGCGTCTCTGCATCTCTTTGATACTCAACAAGTTTTGTTGTATGATTCTGTGGCCAACTTGAGAAAAGATGCCGCACAAAGTCGTCTGATAATACGACTGTGTGCTCGCAAGCCCCCAACCAAGAACTTTCAAGGAGTAGAACCATTCAAGGCGGCTAGCTGCTTGTGCTGGTTCACGGCCGCGACCTCGATCACGACGATTTGGTATCCATCTATAGCTCGGATGCTGTTTAGACTGCTACAGCTACAAAGTTAGAAGAAGATGCGTGCTACGTCTAGCACCGAAAAAGTTCACGAATATGATATCGGCACTGGAAAGGACAGGAGACCATACTATGCCCTGGTAGGTGGTGCGAGAAATACAACTGATATTAGCTGTCAGGTCGAAACAACCTCTTACACCGGAAGAAGATCAAATTCAGCCGATTTTGATAGAGGAAGTCACTATCTATCCAACCGAGATGCGTCTCCTCAGGCTTCATAAGGTTGGAGCAACTCGCTTGAAAACTGCACAGCCCCTGCTGCTACCCATCGAGCTTGCCTTTCAAGTCCGCCTTTTAGCCTTTCAAGCTCCAATCTCACAATAATCTGACCAGGATCAACGTCTTCCTCTTGCCAATGCCATGGAAAACAACGGAGAAATAGAGGTGTCCCGCATGCAACTACCCCGCCCTGGGGCCCCACAGATGAAGGGACCTATGCGGAGAAACTATTCATCCAACAGTTGCATGGAAGGACTGCGCTTGCCTGCAAGTCTTCGAGGGCATTGAAGGATAATTCAGGAGGGATCATGCATCCATACGGCATGACCATGTTCTCCGGCGGGATGTGATGCCTGGATCATTTTCATACTTCCTGGCTTAAGGCCGTAGACGATATATAAGCAGGGCAGGTGTCCAGTGTTTCAACACAGCAGATCAGCAATATCGATAAAGCGACGGATCTTCCAGATGCATTCTGTGATCACCAAGATCGGCGTGCTGGCTGTGGCCTCTCTGGCTACCCAGGCAGTTGCCTTGCCCTCGAACAACAAGCCTGATCCTTTCTCGAATGCGTCCTGGCCTCTACCACATAATATTAGTGGTGTCTCTAATCCCGGAGCTAATCAGAGTTACGATGGTTGGGGTGGTGTCCATCTACATGACCCCTCGGTATGTCACATGGCTCGATGTTCCTCTCGACATCAGACTGATCGGTCCTAGATTGTGATGGGTCCCGACGGCCATTACTACTCGTTCTCAACTCATGGATTGGTTGTCATTAGCCGCGCCTCACAGCCCAATTCGTTGGATGGTTATTGGCAGCCGATCGGCTCAGTCCTTGAGGGATCCAGCATTATCAACAACACCGGAAGCACCGATCCTTGGGCGCCTGACGTGCACAAGGTTGGCGATACATACTACTGCTATTATGCCGTCTCGCAATTCGACAGCCAATTCTCCAGCATTGGACTCGCTACCTCGAAAACACTGAAACCTGGAAGCTGGACCGATCATGGCGCAGTCCTTACGTCAAACACCACTGCTCCTTCGCCATTGAACATCACCAATGCAATCGACGGCAACTTGTTCATCGACCCAAAGACCAAGATCCCTTACCTTACCTACGGCAGCTTTTGGAGCGACATCTGGCAGTTCCAGCTAGCTCAAGACCTGCTTAGCGTTGTCTGGTCTACTGCTCCTACGCAACTGAGTTTGGATCCTGTGAGCCCGCAGGCAGAGGAAGGCGCCTACTTGAGTCATCATGATAGTTGGTACTATCTTTGGTATAGTCATGGCTCGTGCTGTGGCTACAATGTATCTGCTTTGCCTGCACCTGGCAAAGAGTGCGTACCCGTTTGTCTTGTGTTACTTGAATTTCCGATTCTGATTTTCGATAGGTACTCCATCCGTGTTGGCCGCTCCAGATCAGCCACCGGACCCTTTGTCGACCGCAATGGCGTAGACCTAAAGAACGGCGGTGGCTACACCGTCTATGGCAGCCATGACTACGTCGTAAGTCAGATGTTCCATCATATATCTAGAATATGCTAACTGGCTCCAAGTATGGACCGGGCGGCCAGGGTGTCCTCTCAGATTATCATGGACGTGATGTCTTGTACTACCACTATGTCAACACTATCCAGAACCCCATGTACCTCGATGAGCTAAAATTGCTCGGTTGGGACTACATCGATTATGTCGAGGGATGGCCTCTCCTAGTTTACAACTAGGAAGCTCGATGTGACTGTGCTAGGATTGGCAGCACGTGGGGTTAACAATGCACTTGAAAAACGGTCTTTATGCTTCTTCGCCAGCCTGGTGGATCTACTAACATCAAAGCCAAAGCTGCAGTGAGAAGGTTCTGTCATTGAGCAAAGCTCTACTAGCATCTACGAATCTGATCAACTTCTTCACCTCCCCTTATTGAGCATGCGGCGCATAAGTCTTCCTCAACCATTGCATGACGGCGTTCTTGCCTTGGGTTTCACTGTGCATGCCTCCTGCTTGCCTAAAGCAGATGGCACGTCGATGCGCTTTTGTTAGAACCAAAGGCTCGCCATTTGCGTCAACAAGTTCGCTCGTCAATTGTTCAGCCGGTGGATTGACAGTCTCAACATCGACGCCCGCTTCGGAGATGCATTTGGTAACATCAGCATCTATATCCTCGTCGCCAGATAGGAACAACATGGGCTTTTCGTGTTCGGGCAGCTCAGAGTTGAGGTGTAGGACATCGAAGCCTATTCCATAGATACTGTTCCAGTCGGGTGCTGTGACTTGATTCTCAACCCCGAAAGCGTTGATGAGTTTTTGGCTCTCTTCAGGGTTGCCATTGACGGTTGGTCTCGCATCCAACTTTTGCTTCGCAACAGCGCCTTGTCCCCAGATGAGCTTCGAGTCGGCTGACAGAAAAGTGCCGATGAGCCGGAAAGTTATGGAGATGCGCATGTTGCCATATGCGGACTCGGCAGGGATGTGTTCTGCAGCCGGACGCTTGTCAGGCATTATACCATGCAGCCAAGACCCATTCGTCTCCAGACCCATGACGAACATACTGTTGTGCGGCATGGGAATTCGCTGTGTCACGCGAGATCGACCATCCTCGGCGTTTAGCTGCGCATCGGGTGTGGGCGTTGTGTCGCGGGATCTCTGTTTGTCGTGACTTGATCCTGGATCCTGCAAGGTTGTGGGACGCTTAGTACGAAGCCTCATAGTGCGCTGAGCACCGAGCGAAACATTGACGATCTTGCTGCCATGCACGATGTCCAGCGTCTTGTCCGAATGTTCGGAAATATGGTCTTGTCCGCTTCGGTACAGCTGTATCAAAGCATGATTCAACTTGTGTCCAACTCTTTCTTCAGCCCTCTCTTTGATCTCGGTGACGACTGGACTCCAACGAAGAAGAGGAAGCGATTGGTCTGAGGGGTGTCGATATACGGGCATACTACCGTCAGCGTCATTGATGTCGCCTTGGCAGCATACTAATCGTGGCACTTCGCCGGCAGCATGGTACATGCGCTGCCAGTGAACTTCGGAGAACAAGTCCTGAAAGGCTACCTCGGCAGCTTCAGGCTCGAGCAGGTTGTAGAGTATCTTCGAATCGCCGCTTCCGATCTTGTCGTCAGAGCTTAGTAGAGTGGAGTTTTTCTGTCTCATCTGCAACTTCCGCGACACCCGCCTTGGTGGTGCAGGTACGGACTGTTTGTCGACGTGCGTTTCCAATGTACTTGCTCTGCGTGTGTGATAGTGATCAGCAGCGACTTCTGCTGTGATCGGGTCATCCGATTGTGTCTTTAATTGGGAGTCATGCACCACGTGAGTCTCCACTTTGCCCAGATCCCGGGACGAACGAGTTGGTTCATTCGACATGAGATCTTCGAGAGCGCCTCTAGATGCCTGAGATGGGGTTGCGCTAGCACGATCGTCTCGGATCATGCGCGACTTTGGCTGGATTCTTCTGTTCTGCGTGTCATCATGGTGTCGTCGGCCTCCAGCAAGCCTTGTGTTTGGCTGACGTCGAGAATTTGTCGTGTCTGGAAGTTGAGAGCTTGCAGGTTCTGCATGCTCAGAGGAAGTGTGCTTTGCGTCGTCTGTTACATCGGGTTGGTTATCGCTCAAACTGAGACTCTTGAGGTAGCGTTCAAGGCCGCTGAGAAGGGAGGGTTCACGTACGGTTCCTGACTGATCTTCCATGTCAACATCAGATTGTCCCGTTCCAGTTTCGTTACCAGACTCATCAGTGTGTGTCTCGCCTCTCAGTCTCGACATGACTGACGCTGAGGTTGTGACGGATGCTCCCATGATCTCCACGAGTTTCTGCACAGCTCGATCGTGTCTGTATTTGAGTCTGTAGTTGAGGCAATCTTCTACAAGATTGATCGACAGACCATGTTGCGCTGCGTCCAATGCTGTAGCATAGACGGAAAGATTCGTGGTGCATCCAACAACGTAGACTTCTGTAATGAGCTTTGCGCGTAGCATGAGTAGTAGAGAGGAAGACGTGAAGGCCGAATAGTACGATTTGACGACTCGGACGTCTCTGGGTGACACCAAGTCTTTGACTTCTGACGACAGTTCAGCGCCCCAACTTCCCGGTAAACAGCAGTTGTCGTCTGGATTGTCCTGGGAGAGGAAGAGGTCTTGGTCGACACCCGAGGGTGGGGATGCAGAGTCTGATTCTAGCTCTGCTGCTCTATTCATGGTTCGCTGGACAAGGCGGTTGATCCGACGGTTTGATCTTATGGACGGACGGGAGGGGTAGTCGTTCATCTCATCGTCGCTGCTGACTGCTGGTAGCACAATTCCATCGTCTGCGATCACCATACAGCCAGAACCTGACGGGTGATTGACAGTGCGCTTGCCACGATACTCGGTTGTAATCCAAAAGATCTCACCATACTCTCGAAAGGCAGGGACAAGCTCCTTGATCCTCTCCAGATATCCGGTAGCAGAGTTGACAGGTAGTTTGCCGGCGGGAGATGTAAAATCGTTTTGCAGGCCAACAACCATCAGCGCTTGACGAGTCGATACCTGATTTTGGCTCCCCGAGAGGAGGGCCGACAGGAAGGACATGAGCGAAGAGAGTGTAGAGCTTCAGAGGTAGCAGGACGGTGAGGACTGTCACAAAGACGTTGACATGGACACGGATGGTGTGACAAAAGAAGGTTCGTTTGCTTTGTCTGTGCTGTGGTGGGGAAAGTAGAAGTATAGAAGCAGAGTACGAGTAGGATAGAGAGGCAGAAGGCAGTGATGAAAAAAAAGAGTGGCTCAACAACTGGTAGGGCAGATGATAAAACACAGCACCTCCGAGCAAGCGACCCAAACGAACGGAACCTCAAATCAGTTCATCCTAGTACAATATCTGTGTACGCCGCGATTTGATTTGAACAAGGTCTGGGCACGGCGAAGAGCCCGACAGAGTAGACGACAAGGCGCAAGTGACAGACGATGACTGCATGCAGAAGCGATGAGGCTGGAAGACAGTTGGTATTCATGAATCTGAAGATGAAGAGGGCATAAACCTTAGAACAAAGTGGAACATGTGTAAGGTAGGCGCAGGGACATCTTGGTGGATGGGATAAACGAACGCCGCGACTTCGGTGCACGGGCCGACGAGGCATGCGCCCAGTTGCGAAAGACACAGGGGGTTGATATCAAATCATGTCCGGACAAGACCGCGGAGTTGAACATTACACCCGTCGAACTGGCTGTCGATATTCTGTCACTGTTCATTCCATAACGCGCTTTCATTGAATGATCGTTTGTCGATACAAGCGCTTGTAAAGCAATAGATCTCATGGGATCTGCAGCCCTGTCGGGAGAACCTGCGATGCTGCAGTGTTAACTTATTGGGCATGTTTAACGAAGTGCCGCTGTCCCGAACCGGATCCCGATTTGCTACGGGGCAATGGCACAACTGCCGCTTGTTAAGAACCAAGACGCCGGTCTGCGTGCGTGAATGATTTTTGGTTTTGCTCTGCTACTCTTAGAACCACTAGAGAATGGCCTACATGTCTCGTCAAACCTCCGACTGAAGTGATTGTCTAGAACCAGCTTTGTCAAGGGTAGCTGTTCTACATGTAAGGAATATGAAATTACTACAGGATGAATTGCATGCAGCATGTACAGTCCTATGCAGACAAAAGAGAATTGGAAACGCAAAGCGCTCGGGCTTGCCGAAACACAGCGACCTCGTCACTGCGGCGGGACGGACTTGCAACCTGCGCGCCAATCAAGTTGCCGTGGTGGAGGCTCATCAGCGCTCCCATCGTGATGCATGAAACGGTCGCGCCTGAGCCGGTCGCGTGTTCGTCGCTTGTTTCATGGCCAATCGAAGCAAGCAGAAGCCCTTTTTCCTGGAGAAGAGCGGGAGAAGCCTTCGAGAAAGCTGTCGGTCACTCTACTCGGTCGCTTGCGGTCCGATAGATACCGTAGAAATCTTGTACATGCCTGTCGCCAAGCAAGTGCGCTTCCCAAAGTGCCTTTGGGATCGCTTGGTTTTGGTTCCACCTGATCAAATAGGAAGTATTGAGCGAATACACGCGAACTCTGCAGTGGATGCTCAAGGCAAGGAGACACTCAGACACAAAAACTAGAGCTGCAGGATCGCTATTCAAAATGACTCGGCAGGCACACACGTCCTTCATCAATCGTGCATGGAACAAATTCGGTAAGGTGCGATCGCTATTTGGCGTCTGGCCCACTCTGCCCACAGGGGGTTTGTGGCAACCACGTGCACCGACGTGTATAATTTGAGTAGGGTCAATCTATCCTCTTCGCCGAACGCATCTAGAGTACAAATCCGTAAAACAGCCCCTAAGTTAGGACGAATGGGGCTTGAGTATTCAAGTATCTGACCAACAACATGTCTGACGTTGACTGTCAACATTTCTTCAGCGCATGGATGATTTAGGGCAGCATATCGCGAACCACTCGACCCTGCGCCTCTTCCGCTTTCTCCGTCAAGACACGTCGGACCTGTCGTCGCAATCGCTGATGCATGTGCACTTGTACGTCATGGCCTAGCCCCTGTGTAGGCAATAGCTAGAGGGCATATACCGTTCCAAAACAACCGCTTGTGTTGTGAATGGATGAAGAACGTATCGGAACAGATGATTGCTCGGGAGTATGTTGATGTCGATATGGTGAGCCATGCAACATTGTTTCACTTAGCGAAGAAGCTCGTGATTTTTTGAGAGCCGTCCTTGGCTTTTGGTGGTGACTTAGCTTGAGTATTGTTGGTGACTGAGCTTCTCATAGTGCGGCCGGACGCAGGACGACTGGTGGCACTCGAAGCATCCCCTGACTTCTGGACTTTGGGTGATGGTTCTTGGTCATGAGAGTTATCAGGTGAATGTTCGCGTTTAATCGCAGTCGACACTTTTGTTTCCGGAGAGTGGCTGGGTTGAGGACGAGGAGCATTATCTTCTGTGTTCTGAGGATCAATGACGGTAGCGCGTTCTTCGCCAGACTCTTGCTTTATCTTGCCATCAGCAGATTGAACGTCGTCTTCCTCCTTCTTTATCGTCCTCACCTTGGCGGCACTCTTAGCCTGCTTTTTCTGGTTGCCAAAGAAGTTGGCAATGTTGTTCTTGTTCTCTTTGCTGTCAATGGGAATGATGAAGGATGGAGAGTTGTTACCGACTTTGCCGACAGCTTTGTCAACTTGGTAGCACTCGAGCTCACCCTCGAAGGGCTTGAGTAGCGACTGCAACTCTGTTGACCATTCCGACCTGGCAGGATCGAGCCAAGTCTTCAGAGCATCTGAGCCATTGTTGAAGATGACAGGCATGCGATCGTGGAGAAACTTGAGCTGTTTGTTCGAGTCGGTTGTGATGATGGTGTAGGTGTAGAGCTTGTCAGGCTGGCCCTCGTACTGAACGCAGTCCCAAAGAGCAGCAAAGGCCATGAGCTGACCGTCCTTTCTCTTTACAAAGTGGGGAACTCGATCCTTGCCATTGTTCTTCTTGAGCCATTCGTAGAAGCCTTCGCATACGACGATACATCTCTTGCGTTGCTTCATGGTGTTCCAGAGACCACCCTGTGTGGCGAGAGAGTCGTCTCTGCAGTTGATAGTACGCATCATGTTGGCATAATCTGGTTGTCTCTTGGTCCAGAAGGGTATGAGGCCCCATTTCATGGATTGCAGCTTGTAACGGGTCTCGGTGGTAGCAGCGCCATCGACAGTGGCAGTCGTGTCTTTATCGTGTGGTTGTGTGCCAGCTCCCGAGTCGGGGACGTCTGCGCGGTAGACAAGGCCGTGATTGCCAGGAGCGAAGTTGTAAGTCTGGCGAGTGTCATTATCGTCGTCGTCGGGAGCTTCGTCGACGGGCATGTTTTCGTCTTGCAGTCTGCGACGGACGGCCGACGGTCGCAGCGACAAAGCGTATCTGCCGCACATAGTGATGCGACACGATGTTCAGACAATGAGTTGGTTGGAAGATGAGGAGGGGCGAGTCAGGAGGAAATGGAAGACGCGCACGACCGCGTTGATGACGTCTCGCCGAAGCTGAAACACTTTCGCTTTTGCTTAGGTCGAGCATGGAAGCTTCTGAATTGTTGCATACACACAGTCGCCATGTTCTCACGACCAGCAGCGAATGCCCTACGAGGCACCTTGAATTTACGGACAGGTAGCAGACGCTGCCTCTCGTCGTTTGCGCAGGCCAGGACACGACCTCAGATTACTTTTCATGCCAGGACCTCACACGGATGGCAACAGTCTCGCGGCAAGGCCTCCTTCACTCGCGGTGCCAAAGAGCTCTGGGCTGCCCATCCATACCTGGTTTCCTTGGCTGCTGCTGCAATCCTCGCAGGCTCTGCTGGCATCGCCTACGCCAACTACCTCTACAAAACCTACATCATTGCCTCGTTCCACAAGTATCCCGAGCCCGTCGCCCAGAAGCTGCGACGAGCCATCTGGTACACAAACCAGGATCTCGACCCCAAGAATGCTCTCAAATACTACAAGCAAGCCCTCGAGATTGCCAATGAGATCGGCATGGATCCTTTCTCTGAGGAGATCATTGGCGTCAAGATCCAAGTCTCGGCCTTGATGGAGAAAATTGAGAACTACCCAAAGGCCATTCAGGTCCTCGAGATCCTCAGGAATGACTGTCTAGCTTGGGAGGACAAGTTTGGTCAGCAAGAAGATCACAAGGAGAAGCGCACTCGCATCATGAAGGTGCTCGTCGCAATGTCCATCAAGCTCGGCGAAATGTACTCGAACCAATACGTCCAAGATGCCAAATCTGCTGAGGAGAGACTTGTTTGGGCTTTGGAAACTTCGCTTCGGGAGAAGCAACGTAGACAAGAGCCCGGTGTCTTGGAGAAAGAGGGAGAGTGGATGTCCGACAATGAGATGGGCGCCTCTATGGAGGCCCTTGCTCATACCTACGAAGAACAAAACAAGCATTACTTGGCCACTCCTCTCTTCCTTCAAGCTCTGAACTTCAAATCCGAGAAAGATTGCCACTCAGTCATCCTGATGAACAATCTTGCCATCTCGATTGCTCAGCAGAATCCTCCTCAAAACTCCGAGACAAAGTCTCCTTCAAGAGCTGTTCTAGTCGAGAATGCCAAACAATGGGCTCAGAAGGCTCTCGAGCTTGCTGCTGATGTCCAGCCACCAACTAGAGACGAAGAGTGTGATGTAGGCTGTGCTGTTGCACTACACAACCTTGGTTCGTCCTCGACCTAGACTCTGCCCGTACAATCTGCTAATCATCTCTTAGGCGAGTTTGCTGAAATGAACAAGGACATTGCAGAAGCCAAGAAGCGTTACAAGGAAGCTGTCAGCCTTGCTAGAGCCATCGGCTTCGAGGACGGTCTCGAGAATAGCTCAGCTGCTCTAAGACGACTATCATAGACCACTGTTCGTTTGTGCTTTGTTCCGCTATTTTGATACCCTGTGCTGCAAGACCTTGGGAAAACAGACTATGATACATATACTTCAAGTCGTCCTGTCGAATGTCATCCACTCATCTGAACAGCGAGTTCTGTTCACTTCCTGCGTTACCTCCCACCTTATCGCGCTCGTTGCCTAAAGCTTCGCATACACGGGCTTCGTCTTCTTTATGCCTGCTGTCAATGAGTCGGTCACATCTGCGGTATTACAATACGCTGCATTCCAGACCGATACGTATTTCAGGCCTAAAAGAACGAGTGGTCAGTACGTGAAACAACAATAGACCATGTAGAGACTCACCATCTTGCACCGAGTGATCTCTGGAGTAGTTCAAGACCTCTTTGGTGCCCATGACAGCTACTGGACTCTTGCTGGCGATCAGCTTTGCTTTCTCGACTGCTTTGGCCAAAGCCTCGGCCTTGGTGTCGTACACAGCAGACACGATGCCGACTGTCAGAGCCTCCTGTGCGGTGAACAGCCTAGCTGTCAGAGCAACATCCTTGATGAACGTCATTGGGACGTTGGCTTTGGGCAGACGGGAAAGAGTGCCGATGTCTGCTGCAAGTCCAATATCCACCTCCTTGACTGCGAACTTGGTGGTAGAAGCGCAGATGCGGATATCGGCGCAAAGGGTCATGTCTAATGCCAGGCCGAAAGAGACTCCGTGTAATACAGCTATCACGGCTATTCAACCACAGTCAGAATCGAATTCGAGCGTTCTGGACAGTATATGATAAACTCACGCTTCTCGCATTTCTCAATCTGACTGATGTTGACTTGGAATTCATCGATATGGTGGCGAATTCGTTGTGCCACTCTTGCAGGATCGAGTCCGTTGTTTCCAGACAAGGATCCTGATTCTGCTGCTGCTTGGACATCGAGACCTGATGAGAATGCTTTGTCTCCTGCACCAGTCAAGACCACGCAGCGGACATCCTGGTCGTGAGATAGACGTTCGAAGATCTGCCCCATGTTCTTCCACATGCTAGTCTATCGTTAGTCTCAGGGCTATATCGGCCGTGAACATATGCAAGCTGAGTGTTGATGGCTGATATGATCAATGACTCGTGCATGTAATTGATGGCCAGAAAGGAGGTTCTTACTTACGTGTCATTGAAGGCATTCATCTTCTGGGGCCTGTTGATCTCAACCTGCGCGACATATTCTCTAGGAAATGTGACGTTAAAGTACTCGTAGTTGTATGTTGATGCCATTGTCAAGGCGTTTGTGTTCAAAGGGTCAAGATAGACGGTAAAACAGAAAGAGCGAAAGAGGAAAATAAGTCAGCTTTGCGTTCAAAGGACAGTATCCCACTCGGCTTATGTATCGTTGCAACTCTCTTTGTAATTTATGGCTTCTACCAAGGCTCTTGCGTCGGTTCAGTCTTGGTGTTGGAAATCAACTAGCAAAGGAGGAGCTTTGGGGAAGAAGGAAGCCGAGAGCCGAGGCATCGTTGCGAGCTCCGTTCATGCAACTTCCTTGTTGACATATCAAAAGTCATGGCCTTTTATGAAGATCATAGCATACAACGGCGAGTTCTGAGTATATTCTTGCAAAGCACCTCGTTCTCCAAAATCTGAGGCGCGTGTAGCTAGCCACTGGCTCATGCTGTAGAGTAGGCGGCTAGTTTTTGTATTCAGTTCACATGCAAGACCGTTTCGGACCGCGGAACCTGGGTCGACATCTACCTCTCCAAGATGGCGTCCCACTTCCACTTCGAAGTCCAGAAAGCACATGTAAATTGGCCGAACAGACCATCACGACGAGTGCACCCGTCCGCCACTGATTGTAGACTGATACCACTGTTCCTCCTGTGCTGCTCGATGATGGACAGCACGTCCCAAACGCTCTTTCCTTCGAGCGAGTTGCAGCAGCTTTAGAGAGACGCAGATGCAGCTGCCTCGTTGACTGGCAAAGGCCTGAAAACTGCGGCCTGACACCTGACGCACAACAGAACAACCATTTCGATACGATTCAGGACTGCACAGCCTTACGCGTCATTGAAACTTGACACACTTCTGGAAAACACAACACCATTGAGGTTCTTGTCGGATCCGGCTGTCATTCTCCCATGTCGCATAGGAAATCCAGTCTCAATACTAGGGCTTGCATTAAGAAAGTCCTCAATGTTCAAGATCGAATCTCTGGTGGCCGCCAATGACGCTGCATGGCTTGGGTCGCGTCATCGCGGCAGACTCACGACAAGGCATCTGATGATTTTCCCTTGAAAACAGACTCAACTAATTTGAAGAAAATAGGCATCGACATCGGACCCGTCAAGGTTGGCAGATCTCAAGGATTCGTATTATGAGAAATCCTCCATACGAGCCTCGAGATTTAAAAGGCAAGCAGATATGACCTTCTGAAATCCAGGAGCTTTTGTGCCTCTCGTCCTATCCTTGATTTATTCTGCTACAATCCCACTCTCTCTAAAAACATCTCTCCTTGACGTTCATCATCATATCTCTCGTTTCTCATTATCGACATTAACAAGTATTGACAACAGTCTGTGCTCAAGAATGCTCAGATACCACTTGGCGGCGATCACTGGGCTATTCGCGAGTCAAGCCATCGCTGGAGGACTCAATGTTCCATTGCCGGAGAACGATGTTTTCGACTATATCGTGGTCGGTGGCGGTCCAGCAGGCCTCACAGTTGCAAACCGTTTGAGCGAAAATGCCGATGTCCAGGTCTTGCTACTGGAGTCTGGAGAAGCCGATAACTATCCTGAGAGCATCATGATTCCGTACTACCAAGGCGCGGCCGGATCTGTTAACGGAAAATGTGGTGGATTCAATTGGTACGAGACATGGTGTATATGCATACGGCTAGACACATCACTGACAAAAGGCTAGGTGTGACCAAACTGTTGCACAAACCCATCTCGATGGTGGCAGCAGAACGATACCACAGGGCAAAGGCTTGGGTGGTGGCACCCTGATCAATGCTATGCTTTGGAACCGTGGTGACCGAGAAGATTACGATACTTGGAGCCAGCTTGGAAACGACGGCTGGGACTATAACTCGCTTCTAGAGTTCTTCCAGAGAGTAAGTGCAACATTGCCCTCATTGAGTTTCAGCTTCTGACAATCAACAGAGTGAAACCTTCAACCAGCAGCCTTCGAGCCAGGTCGCAACAACCTATGGTCAGGGCTATGATGCTTCTCAGCATGGTGAGGTCGGTCCTCAGAATGTTTCGTTCCCTACCTTCCAATATCCGGCCAGCCAACAGTTCTTTGCTGCATTGAATCGCATGGGGGTACCGACACAACCTGACCCTGCTGCACCCACCGAAAAGGGAGCTATGTACCTACCTCAAGGCATTTCTCAGCTGAATCAGTCTCGTGCAGACGCACGTCGAGCCCGGTGGGATCCTGTCGCAGGTCGTGAGAATTTCTACGTCTCCACTGGTCAACACGTTCGCCGAATTTTGTTCGATGGCGGCTGCGCTGCTTCTGAAGAAAATGCTGCCCGAGCTGTGGGAGTCGAGGTTTCAGCTGGACGTGATGGGAGGGTATGGACGGCTGTAGCCGCTCGTGAAGTTATTCTTGCTGCCGGCGCTATTCGTACTCCTCAGCTCTTGGAACTGTCTGGTATCGGTGACAAGAACGTCCTTGCGAAAGCTGGAGTCCAAAATCGCATAAACTTGCCCGGCGTGGGAAACAACTTACAGGACCACATGCTTATGCATATGACACAAGGCTTCAACAATCAAAGCTACGTATACCCGAACATCATGCAAAACAAAACTATCAATGATTGGGCAAGGTCAGTGTACTACCAGAATCGCACCGGACCTTACACATTTGGGCCTCCAGATGGCAATGGCTTCTTTTCGCTCCCTCAGATCTCGGGCCGTGCACAGGAGATTGCTCAAAACGCCTCTTCGTTCTCTGATGAAGAATACTTGGCTGAAGGGCTAGACGATAGTGTCATTCGTGGCTACACTCGTCAACGTGCTCTTCTCATCCCTGCGCTCAATAACAGCGGACGCGCAGTCATTGAGTTCTTGCAGGACAACGCTGGTAACACTCAGATTTCCAACCAGCGCCCTCTTACACGTGGAAACGTCCACATCAACGGAACAGATCCCTTCAACTATCCCACACTCGATTTCCGTTATGGCAGCAATCCCATTGACATGGCTGTCATGATGGATGCATTGCGTTTCAACGATGAGTTGTTCCAACAACCAGAACTGCAGATTCTTCAGCCAGTGCAGAATGACCCGCCCCATGCAGCTAGTGAGGCACAGCTACAGGAGTTCTTGAACCGCGCTTTGGGTACTGAATTCCACCCATCATGCACTGCCGCCATGATGCCCAGAGATGATGGTGGTGTCGTTGACCCTAACTTGCTTGTCTATGGGACTCAAAACATCCGTGTGGTAGACGCCAGCATTTTCCCAATCATTCCTGCTGCTCACCTTGAGGCTGTCATCTACGCTGTGGCTGAGAAGGCCGCAGACTTGATCAAAAAGTCGAATGAGCAGGACAGTGTTCCCTATTTGCCTCTTGATCAGACTCAGTGTACCACAGCTCCTGCAGCCAACGCTAAGCGTGCTGTGCAGATTGATCAAACTCAGACGTTGAGTTCTGCCTCAGCTTCATTTTCAGCGTGGTCATCCTCGTACTCCAGCTCAAATCCTTACTCGACCAAAAGCACCGAATCTTATAAGTGCTCATCGAGCATGCCCAGTCTCACTGAATCTTGGAGT
This sequence comes from Aureobasidium sp. EXF-3400, assembly GCA_024195585.1. NCBI lineage: Eukaryota > Fungi > Ascomycota > Dothideomycetes > Dothideales > Saccotheciaceae > Aureobasidium > Aureobasidium sp. EXF-3400. Next base: position 151,517 of record SWBL01000013.1, read on the forward strand.
ACTGTAGACGATGGACTTATTGGTGTGGTCAATGGCTTCCCTGCCGTGGGTTACCCGAACTACAACCCATCAGGGACCAAGGGATTCGATATCCTAGCATCTGATCGTCCAGCTTCCATTGGTCTTCCTGTTGGAGCTGCACTGAAATGGGCAGACTGTCTTATTGAGGGTCTTGTTGTTGATCCTCTGGAAGGTCTCATCAGAACTGTTGACGGCGTTGTGGAGGAAACAGGCCATGTGCTGCAAAACGCGACTGGTACTATTCTTGGAGGGGTAGGTGATGTTCTGAACCACACTGTCGAAGCTACAGTCAAAACATCAGGTCTTGCTTTTGGGATTTCGAGAGGGATTGCTGCGAGGAATGAACGACGTTTCGTTGCCTAAGTGCTGATTTCAGCTCGTATCAAGACTATCAACGATGTTCCTTTGTTTCTGTTATTGAGGTGCAAGCAAACTTTGTGTAGTGTACCTCCTCCCCGTGTGCTAAAGACGGTCACAATCTTGCAATTGACGCCTTCTCCATCCCGAGATATAAGGAGTTATAAGCTACCGAAATGCACAGTCACAACTGGAAAATGAGCTTGGCCACTGAGATAGCCTTCAATGGGGTTCTCTCTATGGAAACCACATTCTTTCTAAAAGTATTGTGTATTTCTATAGCTACATTGTGACTGTCTTTCGCACATGGGAGGCTGCAGTTTTGGTTCACACAGTGACGCACAACAAATTGTGAAAGATGTTTGTTGTGAGCAGAAGCCGGCGGAAACCAATCGAAAGGTGCAATCGAGGTGGCCCGGTCCGTGCGCCTTTGAGGGACCAGATCGATGTCATATCGCCGCCGAGAAACATCAGAGAGTTAACATCGCACAACTGCTCGGACATCTCTTCTTTGCCTCATAGAATCCAGTCCGCCTCAATCAACCACCCACACGCTCTTACCACCACACACCTCTTTCACACAACCTTCAACCACTCACAACACACATCCCATATCCACCATGTCTGACTGGGATCAAGTTACCAAGATTGGCAGCAAAGCCCGTGGCGGCGCTGCTGGCCCTCGCGAGACCGTCATCAAGGGAAAGAGCGCCTTGAACGCTGCTCAGCGCAGCGGTGGTATCGTCGCTACTGAGAAGAAGTTCGCTACTGCCAACGTACGTCGAGTTCCTTCACTCTCCTTGTCCAACCCAGCTAACACGCGACACAGGCAGCTAGCAAGGGCATCGAAGGTCAGCACTTGACAAAGGTCGACCGCAGCGAGGACATTGTCGCAACCAAGAAGGTCCCCGATGAGGTCGCCAAGGCCCTCCAGCAGGCCCGCCAGCAGCTCAAGAACCCCAAGGGTGCCACCATGACTCAGAAGGACCTTGCCTCAAAGGCTTCCGTCGATGTCGCCTACGTCGCCGCTCTCGAGCGTCCCGGTGCCGACTGGCCAGGCATGGACTTCGTCCAGAAGATCCAGAAGGCTGCCAACGTCCGCCTTACTGGCTCCAACATTGGCGCCCCCATGTTCGGCCCCAAGAAGAAGTAAACGAATCAGACACAGAACGATTCTGCTTGCTTTTTACCCTTCTGTGCTGTCCGATATAGGACACCTGCACCACAAGCTCAAAGCTTCGCGTTTGGGAAAGAGAGCATTTCATGGGCATGCAATGACATATTCTGCATCGCCTGGTCCATTTTTGTTGGTTCAATCACGAGCGGGCGTTCCATAATGACGAACAGGAATTCATGACGGTACAAGAAAAAATGGATCAAATATGATATACATCGGTTCAACTTTGGGGTTATGGTCATGGAGCACGGAAGGTTGGTCCGGTTTATCTTTTACCTTCCGACACTCGAAGAGCTTTTGCCTTCTTCCTTTCGTAGCTTCATAATGCAAAGCCGTGCAACCCAGTGTTGCTACCCAATGTTGCTACCCAAATCCGCTGTTCGCTATTCGCTCTTCAATATCCGCTATCCGGTATCCTGGTGCCATTGGCGTTGCGCTTGGTGCTCTAGACCAGCATCTGATGGCAAACGCTAGCAGCAAGTCTGCTCCCTCGTTGCCGAATGAGAGAAATGGTCGGCAAACAACTCGCATGTGCAGATCCAATGTTATAGGTGCGAATATATCTGACTCTAAGCTAACATGCACTGATTGCCGAGTCTGCAGATTGTCTAGATGCGGCAACTTACAATAGAGTGGAAGCCATGTTGACATGCATGGCAGTTGCTGATCATCAAACCGAGAAGAAGCTGCACTTCCCGCGTTCGGGATTTGGTCTCTGCAGCCGGAACTGCCCTGTTCCGGCACAACTGTTCCGTGACGCCCAACTTGCCAAAGAAACAGGACTCGATTCTGTTCTTGGATGGTTGGCTAGTCCTCATCGCCTCGTACTAGAAGGAGAAATATTCAGTTCGATCCTTCGACCATGACCGGCTAAGCTAGGCTGCATGGCGACAGTAGGAGAATGAGTTGATGGGAAATGATAGCTGATTCCAACATCAGTTTCTTAAAACGGATAATGGTCCCCATCTCCACTCTCCTTGTCAGTCCCGCCCCTATAGGACACACAAGTACATGCATGGAACATGGACACAGATTGTAAAGGCATCGAGTGTCTGGGTCGGCGGCAAGAGCGCCTGGAGCATTTCCGAGTATGCCATATCCCGACCTGGACCTCTTCACATGACTGCCATTACTTTCTTTTCTCTTGGAGCGATGCCTGCATCCATTCGACCTGATTCGCTGATCCTCAGGCATGCAGGGATGTGCTCTGCTCGACGAGGCACGAACTGAAGTCATGGCTCCTACTCAGAGTTGCCGAGATCCGGGAGATATATCGTGATTGACGCTGGAGCTTCGAGAACAAGAAAATGGTTGCTCTGCAGATCTTCTGCTCTGCCGGCGACGCATGTTGTTCTCCAGGAGCAGCGTCTGGCCTCTTGTCAGGCTCGACGTAACTCGTCGTGGACACTTCATAAATCGGTTTGTTATTCAGGAGGATTGCCACTTCTCTTGATCCCACTTTTGTTTCCTACCAGCAGACCTAAGCCGTTCGCTCTGTTTGAATTGATCGCCAGGCATTTTGATATCAAGACAAAGGTCATCGTTGAGCGGTAATCCTCTTGAGAGATGTCCTTCGAAGCCATTACTGAGCATAGAGGCCGTTCTCGTCACAGGCAGATAGCCACACTGTCTGGTCTGACATCCACAGGGAGAGTCAGAAAGGGAACAAGAGGCAAACCACATCACGGATGTATATTCTGTGGAAAGGTGACTCTAGCAACGCTTTCTTTTGGTCAAGAATCGCCGCTTACTCGATTAGGTTTACACTCGTCTAGAACACTTGAGGTAGTCCGTGTTTGCTATTTAAAACCTTCTTAGCATACTGATGGCTCAACCAGGCGGCATCAAGGCAAGCACAAGAGAGGTGCATATCCCTGTATTGCCCCTGGCTGTACATGCACTTTCCACAACCCTGCTCTGCTTGAGCGGCACAAACGTCATGAGTATGTTCGTTGTCAACGAGTTTTGTTTTGAGCTGTGCTTACTGGTGTCTGCAGTTGGGGCTTCCCTTTCGAGCTTCCTGAGCCATACCTTTTCCGCTGTCCATCCCGTCCCGAGCTCTCTCATCAGTCTCATGCGGCTGATGGACGCTCAACTTCGAATGCGCCAGCCACACCTTCTGACGATGGCATTCCCTCAAGCAGTCCAACATCCGCGCACGATGCCTCAAGTCCAGAAGATATCTTCAACCTTACAAGCCTCTCTCCACGATCTCAATATCTTCAAGTGCCTGGTTGGAACAATTTGCACAACGCATACAGTGGAGGACACTCACATCGACCGATGGCAAGGTCAGAAAGGAGCTCCCCAGCCGTCATGCAGAGTACCCAGAATGACCTCACATCGAGCTTCCTGTCTGATTATTCAAACCCAATCCCAGAGTATTCTACCTACTACACCTTTGACGGATACGTACCCGGTACAGACTCAGCAACAATACTGAACCCTCAAGCTGAAAATGGTCACGCAGCTCAAGTACATCAGCCTATGTTGCGCCATGCTATATCAGTCGGCGACTACACTTCGCTACCGAACCTGGTCCAGTCCCAGTCATTCCCTCTACACTCTGGTCAGCATGTAGAGCCTCGCTATAGTGGCACTATTACTGGAATCGACTCATTATCACCAAACGCATACTTTCATCCTACGCCTCCAGTCAGTACCGAACATGATCATAACGCTTCATATCCACTTGGACTGCTGGACCCGTGATCTCAAAGCTTTAGTTCGGTTTTCGAAGGTGAAACCCACCCAACAACAGTGTCCCTGGACCAAAGTCAGGAACAAATGCCAGCCGCAGAATACCTATCTTCCTCAGAAGGCGGATTTCTACAGCCACCGTTTTCGATGGTGAGGACCAACACTTTTCGAAGCCATTCGACTGGTAACATAAATTTGCAATACTTGGCTAGATGGTCAAACGAACAGAGATGGACCAACATTTGACGTCTTGCTACCAAGTTGGACTTGTTTGAGGGACTACCCTGACATTAGCTTGAACAAATATCTGAAGCTGTTTGCTATATGAACACAATCACGACTTATGAACATGATCAATACAAAGCCATTTTTCACACCTGCCACGATATCTCCAAAGAAGTCGTACCGAGACTCATATATCCTGTACATTTCTTCTTCGATTGAGCATCCATCTAGTATAGAAACCCTCTGTAGTTCTGATCGGCAGTGAAGTAGATACGCAGAGCACCCGATGTTCCTTGTCGTGAGATGAACGCTTAGCTATTGTACGGCAGATAGTCGTTATGCATAGGTACTGTGATGCTTGTTTGTATCCAGCGGAAAGAGCGATCGCATAGATCCGAACAGATCCGAAACCGCTTCTACCCCACCTTCCCGATGGATGACGGAGGGGCAAACACAGAGGTGCAACCTTCTTCCGTTGATCATCACAAACAACACACATCCTTAGCAAGGGGTGGAAGTCTCTATACGTCCTTATCATCACCGGAACAGAAAGTGTGGGAAGAGTGTCTTCTATGAGACGCTCGACGAGACGACACATGATTGATGGTTGTCTTTGTCGACTTGGACGACCCGGATGAGGTCGAGCATCAGCAACATGGACATAACACGCCATTTGATATGCGCGACTTGATCAATGCTCATGCTGCAAGGTCACTGCAACACACCTCGGAGAAACAAAACGACGAGGAAGAAGAGGAAGATGATCGAGAACATCCAAATCTGAATGCGTTGTCTGCTGTATTGGGTAACTATCCGTTAGTTCCCTCTGTCCATTCGATGTTATAGAAACAGTCTTGTACTGACGATAGCTCGGGTCTTAGTATTATCTCTGAGATAGCGAGACACTTGGATCTAAACTCTTTACACGATTTATCCCGCACGTGTCGCCAATTCCGCGCCAATCTGCTTCAACACCGTAGACAACTGATTCCTCAAACCCTGCGATGTGTATCCGATACACCGAACCCAGCATGGAAGTCAGAAAGTGTATTGAGGGAAGAGGCAGATGAGCTGTGGAACACACATGGACCAGATGGAATCAGGATTCCTAGGTTGACCAGTGGGAGAGTGGGCACGTGTGCTAGAGATATGGTTGGAGAGTGTCGACGATGTGGGACTGTGGTTTGCCGGGTAGGCACGCTGTAAAGAAGAGGGCTAACAGAGTGTACCGTACTAATGATATTGGCAGAACTGCACCATGAAAGCTCCCTCAAGCACAGCACTCAAATCTCGCCACCGACGACTCTGCCGCGCATGCATCAGAGCGCCTTTATACCTACACACAAGAACCACAAACCCAGAAGCTGATACTGAACACCATAACGACAACTCTGACGACTTCCTAACACATAACCCACCCCTATACCGCGGCCCCTGCTCCTGCCACTCTCAGGTCTGGATCTGCACACCCTGCTCTACCACTCTCCGCACCCTCGACACCTCCTACATGCGCGCCTGGACCTGGCGATCCCGTTACAGCACGCACCTTCACGGAATCGGCACAGGTCTAGGCACCGGCATCGAAGGCGTCCAATGCGGCCGCGAAGCACACTGCCTCTCCGCCCGCACAATCTTCAAAGAGATAGAATGCGATGCCGCAGAAACACGAACCGGCGGCTACTTTTTGCAAGAAATCGAGGGTATAGGGGGTGTAGTCAAGAAAAAGGTTAAGAGGAGGTTATTGGTAGGGGATGTGGTGCAAGAGTTTGAGGATGAGAGGGAAGGAGGCAAGTATCTGGAAAGAGAGCAGGAAGGTGTGGATCGGAGTTGGTGTTCTTGGTGTGCGAGGGTGGTTTTGAGTAAGAAGGACATTCTGAGAGTTGGAAGTGCGGGTAGTAGTGCCCGAGAAATTGGATTATTGGGTAGAGCTTCCGACAGTGATTTGAGTTCTAGTTCGAGCCTTTGACGGAGGCTTTGGGTTGTCAAAGGCGCTTGGAGGTTTGGTTACAGGATGGGGCCTTTCATGAAGTCTTATACTTCTCCAATCACGCCCTTTCATATACGTATGCCTAACGAGTAGGCTTCACACAAAATTCCTACGTTGATATTCTCTAAACTCCCAATGCGGTCAACAGATCATGATTGTAGGCAAAAAAATCAGTATCGGATAGGATGAACGTGAATTGGTCTTCATTAAGCCTCGATGTTCTTCAGGCAACTAGATCAGAAAAAAGCAGATGTACATCCCCTTAGCTGCGTCTACTTTGGCTCGTGTCCTCGCGCTAGATGTTAAAAAAGAGGTGGAAGAAACATGATGTGCTTAGAGATGATGAGGCTGTGATGATATTAGAGAAGACTGCGCTGCCAGCGCGCAAGGAAAATTGATAGGAAAGTGAAAAATGAGTCTGCCGGGGAGAATGTCTTCATGCGCTTATCGCATCTGCTGCTGGCCGTATTGAGCGTCGAGACCGTACTCCAACTCCCTCTCTAGGCCTTCAGTTGTGCTCTCGCCAAGAGCCTGTGGACGTGGGTCCTCAGCTTGACGAGGCCATTGATCGGGCATGGGTACTTGGCCAGCTTGTTGTTGGTAGTCGCCATAGTGTTGCTGCTGTTGCTGTTGTTGCTGCTGGTGAAGAGGAGCGCGCACTTCACTTCTGAAGCGTCTGACTTCATCGAAAATAATTGTTCTAAGCTCAGGAATCTCCTTGACAACCTCGAAGCGGAAATCGAATTTTGTAGGACAAGCGGGCTCATCGCTGGGATCGTGCCAGATAGCAAGGTATGGGTGTTCGAGAGCTTCTTCGGTGGTAATGCGCTTGGCAGGGACGAAAGCAAGCATCTTTTCCAGTAGGTCAAGGGCGTCAGGATTGGCACGGGGGAAGAATTGCTGGTAGGGAATGCGTGGCATGTAAGGCAACCCGCGGACATACTCGCGGGCGCGAGGGGAGCCAATGAGCTGGAGGATACTCTCATCGGGAGTGCCGAGGACGTGTAGGATCTGGTTGAGCTGGTCGACATAATCCTTGCCCTTCAGGAAGGGCTTACCCCCAAGAAGTTCGGCAAGAATACATCCAACAGACCAGACGTCAACTAGGAGGGGTGGTCAGCATGACGAAGATAGTGGTTGTGCAAGGCGCACGACATACTGGCTTTTGTGTACTCTGCGAAACTGAGCATAATCTCAGGAGCTCTGTACCATCTTGTAGCAACGTACTCGGTCTGGAAGCCAGCAGCAACATTGTCGGGCTCGTTGCTGAAGCCACGGGCGAGACCAAAGTCGCAAATCTTCAACTCGCAGTCGGCATTGACGAGCAGGTTGCCGGGCTTGAGGTCGCGGTGCAAGACGTTTGCCGAGTGGATGTATTTGAGACCGCAGAGAATCTGGTAGATGAAGGACTGGAAGTGGGCGTCGGTCAAGGGCTGGCCACTGCGGATGATGGCGGCCAAATCACATTCCATCAGTTCTTCGTAGAGGTAGACCTCGTTGTAGCTGCCGGGGCCGCCGGGGATGTCCATGTCGAAGAGACATGTGATCTGGTCATGGGTCAGCTCGTGCTGAACAGAAAGGAGTAGGTGGGGCGGGAAGACTGACATTGCGGTGGCCTCTGAAGTGTTGCAGTAGCTTGATCTCACGGAGGGCGCGCTTGGCCAGAATCTGCTTGCTGAAGACATTTGTGATTTTCTTGACGGCTACCTGCTCTTTCGGATCGTGGCCTGCTTGTGCTGCGCTGGATTCGAGTTGGTCAGTTGAGCTTCTGACAGCTTGTTGTTGCTGAGGGATACACACCACACGATACCGTAGGCGCCCTGACCCAACTCCTTTGTGACATTGTACCGCGCATCGACAATGAATTCCTGGCCAAAGACCTTGAAGCTTCTGCGTCCGCCGACGTCGGTCATGTTTGCGAGGATAAGGATTGCTGAGGCTGGTGTCGAGGATTCGTCGACTTGTGAGATGCGGCGCTGCTCTTGTCTTGTTGATACCAATGGCGCGGGGGAAGCAGCAGGCAGGCGCGTCTCGCTCGTGCTTTCCGGATTCTGCCTGGAGCCTGTGGTCAAAGAATTTCTGCACACTCAACAATCTTGGACAAAAGCTTTTAGGAAAAGTTCAACGCTCTCTCGTATAGATGATGGATCAAGACTCCGAGTTATATCTTGACTGCACAGAATTGGCAAATGGTCCCTGAAGTTTGACCGGTCGCCTGCTTCTCGCTCTGATTGGCTACTGCACCACCCCCACTTGTTTTGCCGTAAGCGCCAGCCTTGCTGTGCCCCTCTCGCCCTTGGTTGCCTTCCTCGTGCTATCTGTTCGCAACCTTCAACCTGTCAGTCTTATCACACTATCTGCTATGGTTTGACACTTTCAAATCTTCTAGTCATTTGTGGCCTGTATCTGTGTCGTTGCACAGAGATATGTTGTCCTCAGCTCTCGCTTGCGTCTTCTAAGCCAGAAGGAGCGACTTTGTCAGCCTGACTGTGTTGTTTGCAACCCCGACTCGTCGGACTCGAGTCCAAGCCTCACTCACCTCGTAACGGCTTTTATTTTTATTTTTGTCTCGTCGAGGATCCACAGACCTCTGAGACATACACACGAACCTCTGTTCGGCACTCGTGCAAGCTTATATCTGAAACATTTCTTCTTGTTCTAGTCTTGCTTGTGTCCACTCTTTATATTCTTCTATACCACATTCCCTGTTCCGTGCCCTTCTACAAACCAATTCCTTCCAAAATAGAACACCTCATCAGTAAACATGACAAGTCTCCACATGCCATGTGAGCATCGAAAAAACAAAAACGCCCCAATATGCATCTGCTATCACAAGCAGAACGAGAAAAATGCTACAGAGAAGCGGCCATATAAAAAAAAGCCCAACGTGAATATGCGAAAAAGTAAAACCAAGGCCAAGCACCCCTAAGGCCAAGCACCCCTTCTCACAGTACCCCTGCTAAGTGGTCTTCTTGAGCCTCCAATGTCAATCTTGGCCATCTCCTTACTCAAGGCCGAAGCTCCGTAGCCATGTTGCTCGTACACCACACCCTGTTGTTGGACCATCTGGTTCTCGTAACCAAATTGGTCTCCTCCACTAGGGGCAGTGTACTTGCCAAACATGTCGCCGTAATGCGCCCCTTGGCCTGCCTGTGAAGGGGTCGAATATGCAGAGTGATGGCCTTCGTAGACACCGGGGCGCCCGTCTGTGAAACTCGAACTGTAACCCGCATGTCCAGCATAGGGGTTAGGAATGTCAATCTCAGAGAGTGGGCCAGGTGAGCCCGTCATATGGCTATGGTGAGAGGCTGACGACATGGGGCGCTTCGGCGGTGAACCTCTCGTGCGAACATTGACGACTACATCCCGACCATAAGGTGTTCTACTACCGGCTGCCCCACGTGGACCTGCTAAGCCATTTGGATGTACCTGTCCATTCGAGCCATAAACCTTGGTCGGGGTCTTCTTCTCCGGCTCAGGTGCCCAGCTGTGTACAGGTAAATGGTCGCTAGGGTCGATCACTCTGCCGTCGAAGCCGACAATTTTGGCATTGGGATCTGGTAGAGGACGTGCACCCTCCTCATCATCGCCACCAGGTGAGTTTTGAATATGATAAGGCGAGTGTGGGTTTGAGCCAGAGGCAAAGGGCGAGTTAGAGGAAGCATTTGGGTTGAGAGAGTCGAAGTCGTCGGGAGAAAAGAAATTACCGTTTGACGTTGAAGGGCGTGGAACATCCTTGCGAGTGGGCGAGGGAGAAGCGCTGCTATTGGCGAAAGTACGGACAGGATGGCGGATGGCATCAATGTTGTTGCGCGGTGGCAGAGGGGAGACATTGCGCGAAGGAAGTGGAGAAACATTACGGGAAGGAGGGCGTGCCATGATTGGGCTTGGCTCGTTGCTGTATCGTCTGTGATATCCATAATCCTCGGTGTATGCTGAAGGTGACGGGCTCATGGATCGACGAATCTGGTTGGCCAAGGGGTGTGCTCGTGGTGGAGTCATGGCGTATGCGTCAGGTACGCTTTGGCGACTAGCCGCGCGCGAGTGACTGCGATAATGCGATGAAGCCGCGACCGAAGAGGGAGCTGGTGGAGGGAATCCAGAGTAAGAAGCCCTGAAGTTGGGTGAGGAGCTGTAGTATGAAGCCGGTGCTGGAGGAGGCGCATAATCATCTACAGACATGCTTCTCGGTGGCGGTCCTCGCGATGTCGAACGAGCGTTCCTTGTGTGTGATGGACTCCTGGTGTGCGAGGGACTGCGAATATGCGATGGAGGCACAGGAGGCAGTTCTCTGTCGTAGTCAAGCTCGTCAATGTCCTCAACGGTAGGTTGCAGACAGCGTGGCAGAGGCTCTTGCCATCCCTGGTCCGACTGCACAACGCTAGGGGACGAGGCAGAATGAGGGAGAGTCGGGATACTGTGAGAACGGCCATGGCCGTAATGTTCGTGGCCCGGGTAGTCGTGAGGCACACTAGGCTGAGAAGGCACAGAGCCACGATGTCTGCGAGTGGAAGGAAGCTGTGGGAGTTCGGGCATAACGGGCTGATGGTAGCCAGGGTGGTAATCCAGGTCAAGTTCATCGGGATCATAGTGGTGTGCTTCCGGAATGGCAGGGGCAGATTGAGCGTGGTGTTGAGGACGCGGACGAAGGCCGTGAGGAGTCCAATCTTCTGTTGGTCGTCCTGGTAATTGCCTTGGACCTCTTGCATGGTCTGGCACGATTGAGCCTGGTGCTGGGGGTCCGTTCAACTCGGCAGGAAGTGGACGGCGTTTGATGGCGGCTTTGCGTTGTGCGTTGTCAGCAGCACTAATGCCGCTCACCCTTCTCTTGTTTTCGGGTTGCGGTCGCGAATCGTAGTATGTCAATTCGAGGTTAATCTCGCCTGCGTATTTGCCCTTGAAGTTCAGAGCGTGCCAGCCGTCGCGCTTGCCTCCGCCCGGTATGCAGACATCTTGCAGACTGATGTAGGCCTCTCCAATCAAATCCGTCTTCTTGTCGTCGTTGAAAATGGACACTTTGAGATTGTGGTAGTCAGGCGAATCGTGAACGGTAAAGCGAAGCTCTTGGTCCCTGTTGTCTTGGGTCAGAATATTGGCCGATACAGCATCTTCTGCTTTCGATGCTCACCATCTGGGCGTCTGGCCTCCTCGTTTGTCCGTCTCGGTCTTTTTTGCTTCCTTGCCTAGCCTGGCGGCGCAGTATGGATTCTGCTTGCCCATGCGCTTAACATTGGGCAGGTTCTTTGCACGATCGACAATAGCCACCAAGGTGCCAATCTCGGGACCATCGACCGTCATGTCCGAGTAGATGCCTGCTGTATGCATCCCGTTCATCAATGCTGTCGCCATGGTTCCGGATGTGCTGGGGCAGTATGTCGTAAAGAAAAAATGGCCGAAGACGACCAGGGCCAACGATCAGGCAACAGGTAAACGAATGAAAAGCCGGCGCCTGGCCGGGTGAGGTCGAGGGGCTGTGTTTGGCAGTTTGGGGTGAAAGCCGGGGTACGATTGCTTGGAAGCTGTCGTGTACTGTCTGCGTGCCGTTGCGATTAGGGAGAAAGGACGGCGGGAGATGCAGGACGATTGGCCAAAGTTGGTAGTGTACGTGTTGGCTGGCGGCAATGATGCAGCAGACTCGTCTCAATCCCTGCTATGCTCGACTTTCCTGCTGTATCTGGTCTCCGTAGCGTGCTGAGATTATTGTGACGTAGCCGTTGCTATTGTTGTGTCAAAATAACCGTTTTGCTTTGGCGTTGGCGAATGAACAGGACAAAACGAGCGGTGTACCTGAGCCAGAGAGCCTGCAGAAGTCAAGAAGAGAAAGAAAGTTGAGATGACAGCTGCAGCAACTTGAATAAGCAAGCCAAACCCTGTTAAGCTGTCGCAGCCCGTCAACTCAAAAAAAAGTGGCTGGTCGGACTTTGAGGTGGCTGGTAAACACTCCGTGTCGCGTTGGCTCTTGGGCTCCCACTCGCATCGTCCCGTTTCATCACCTGTGCCTTAGTCCTTCCGTGGTTCGCTATACTACTAGACCCTATATTTACTGGTAACTCATGCTCATTGCACTTCTCTTGCTGTCTGCTGTCCGGCCTGCCTGAGCATAAGGCGCCCAACCTCTACTCGTGCCTTTCCGCCGTGACTCGTTGTCGGCGCTCATACCACAACATGGCTCTGCTTCCTGCTATGACATACAAAAGACCACATTGTGCAAAAATGAGCTTCTTAGGGCTTCATGGTTCTCCAGTCAACGCCTACTGTCCATGCCTCACCTGACACCTCAACATCCCAGGTCGGCAACCGGATGCTCACCTTGTCTCCTGCCTTCACCTTGACTGCTTTTTGGTTCGCTTGACCATCGATGAGTAACACCTTGGCATTGATTTTACCGGCCTTTGTACCGTGTGCAAACATCGGTCCATCCCCCTTGACTTCGTTGACCTCGATTATGTGCACCGAGTCATCTACCGATGGAGCAGTTTGAGGTCTACCTTGAGTTGCAGTTTGTGCGGCTTCAATAACCCATGATTGTAGCTCTGATGCTAGGCCACCAGCCATGAACTTCTGTCCTCTTCTTCGAGGTGAGAAGGCATCAGGCAGTGGCGTAACAGTTTCTGGTGCTGGAAGCGATGCCATTAGGAATGCCGGTCGACTACTGTTGGGTGCATTTCCATCTGTCTGGGTAAACGTCGTCCGGCTCATGCCTACAGACGGCAAGATGAAACGTCCCGGGGTCGACTGTGGGGTTGATGATGGATCGCCAATGTCGACCTTTCGTCGTTTCGGCGATGACGGTAGGTGAGATGCGAGATATGCCCCTTTCTCAGGTTCTGGTATCGAATCTTGAGATACCGGCTGCGTCAAAGGTGTGAAATTGAGATCATGGTTGTCGTTGTCGAGCATTTCCTCATCATCGTCTGATATGGAAATAGGCTCTTTGACGTTGTCGCGTCGATTCTCAATCGTGGTACTTGTACCTAGGGTGGAGGAATGAGGCTTTGCAGGTGATGGAGAACGTGGAGGAAAAGATGCCCGCCTTGCAGTAGACATGGCAAACCGTGGCACTCTTGCAAACTGTGAGGGTGTTGGGCCAGATGTCGGTCGCGGAGTGCTAGAATCAGTCGCATCCTGTAGCACCTGTTTTGATAGTTTTGATGGAGTTGGCGTGGCATGGTTCTGAGGTCGTTTGTTCATAAGGAACCGACGTGGTGAAGGTGTCTGGCCCACTGTCAGAAAAAGCTGGACAAACGAACAACAATACTGTACGTACTGAAGACGGTGGAGCCATTATGCCAGAACAACCGATCTATGTTGACAAGTTTTGGATTGACAGTAGGATGTTGGATGGTAGACGCAACACAAGGCGTCCGACTAGGCAACAGTTAAACGATGATGACGTGTTGACTTTGTTCGCGCGTCTTTCTGTGTGGTATAGAAAATTTGGATACAAACTGTTCCTGAACCACAAGTTGACACAATGATTGATGAGAATCTGCTTGGTATTCGGCAAGGTGATTGAAGTGGCGATGTAACTTAAGGAGTCACCCTGGCCTCGGGGTAATCTACATCCGAGCCCTAATTTGGAGATGGGTGCTGGGCGATGAGCTCCGAGGCTCGCGCATGTTGATTGATATCGGAGCAAGATCGAGTTCCGGTGTACCCTATAGGAAGTGCTGGCGATTGCTCTGTCGTGAGATGGCGTGCTTTACATGCATTGTCTTGGCGTCCTATAAACAACCTTGAATCGGTTGTTCAGGAGGGGAAGCTCCAGCGTTGCTACGCACCTTTCCAAGCTCAAGCATTGCCTGTAGTCAACCAGCTGGTGGTCAAGTAAGTCCGCGCATCATCAGTCTCGAGGAAGGTCGGAATCTCTTCGAGCTATACTGTTCCTGCCATTGGTTACTCAATGTCATCCGTCAGAAGAACTCAAGTAGCTGAACTTATGGAGGCATCTATCTGAACGGATTCAAATCGTACTCGCCCTATCAGCGGATGGCCACGCGTTCGAGTGCATACTTCTGAAGTGTTGCGTGCTTGTTATCAATATTGCGCGACCTCATTTACAGGTCACGGCATCTGATACCCACCTAACGCCATGGATGCAACATAAGTATATAAGTCCTACCACTCGACTCGGAAAACGCAGAAGATCCTCACCAACTTCTGAGTTTCAGTGTACATCAGGTCGTCAAATCAAGAATGGTTTCCGCAGATCAAACTTCGTTTCCCAAGCCGCTCAAGCAGTCTGGTGCGCTCGAGCAATTCACCTATGAGGACACAACTCCTGTCATCGGTCGAGAGTTTTCCAATGTCAACATCGTTGATGACCTTCTGAACGCACCCAATGCGGATCAATTGATCCAAGACCTCGCCGTCACTAGTATGCTGAGCTTACATCTTGCTATTGTTGATAATTTAACATCTGACTTGTATGGTAGTCTCGGAACGAGGTGTTGTCTTCTTCCGCAAGCAAGACAACCTTACCAATGCCCTACAGAAGCAACTGAACCATAGACTCGGCCAGTTGTCTGGCAAGCCATCGACGTCAACTCTACACATCCATCCCGTGCTCAACAACCGCAGCGAATTTGGTGTTGACGATGCTGAGATTAGTACTATCAGTTCTTTGCAGAGGAAAGCTCTCTTCAAGGAAAGCGACGCACGTAACAAACGCCGCTATGATGCTGCTCAATGGCATTCAGATATCCAATTTGAGCCTGCGCCAGCTGACTACACCTCACTTCGTCTGACTCAGCTTCCAAAATCTGGTGGCGACACCGTCTGGGCAAGCGGCTACGAGATTTACGATCGTTTCTCTCCAGCATACCAGAAGTTCTTCGAAGGCCTGACTGCCACTTTCTCTGGCGACGGCTTTCTCAAGGCCGCAGCTGCCAATCCAGACAAAGTCAAGATATATGAGAAGGAGCGTGGCAGTCCGCTGAATGTGGGCAAGGAGCTCACAGCCGTACACCCAGTTGTCAGAACAAATCCTGTCACTGGATGGAAGAGCATCTTCGCCCTCGGCCCTTTCCCTAAGTTCATCAATGAACTAAATGCCGATGAGTCGGAGGAACTGCTGAAGAAGTTCCGAGCTACCATTACAGAGAACCATGATCTCCAAGTCCGTTTCAAGTGGAGAAACGAGAACGATATCGGTAAATCCGGCGCTGTTCATTCTCGTTGGAATCATATACTGACAAGAGGATTTAGCCATCTGGGACAATCGCAGTGCTTTCCACAGCGCTACCTTCGACTACGAAGGACTGGGCGAACGATTTGGTAACCGTGCTGTCGGTATTGGCGAGGTACCTTACCTCGACCCAAACAGTCAGTCCAGAACAGAATCTCTCGCCAAGCGCCAGCTAAACCAAGAGGCGGCATTCGAGGGGAAGACTGAAAAGTCAGAGACTTTGTCTGCTTGATTACTAGCAATGAAGGAGTTCCGGAAGTGGTTTGCTGGAAAAGACTATTTAACCAGCAATGCCATATTAACTTGAGGCATTCATGTTACACACCAAATTTCAGAAGCCAATACCTGATGAATGGCATAACAAGATCTACAAAGACGAGTTCCAGTCACAATTAAAGTTGAGAAAAAACAGCATGATGTTAAATGAAGTAGTATTATGATCATTATTCTGGTAGACCTGCTACCGGAGAAAGTACCTTCCATATATTAAATTCATCAATCACACTTACCGTCTAGAAGAATCCAGCGGGAGCGACGCCGCGCTGACCTTGATGAACAGGTGTCAGCGGAACATCACAAAACTGCACTCTCTGATTCGCGTGAGCGAAGTTATGTTTGCCCATCCTAGACACTCTAGAAGGGCCGGTGCGTACACGAGCAATCTCTGGTCGACGAGGAAGTTCAGGAGAAACTTGCATCTCCACATCACGGTCAATGCGAGTGTTTCTCCAAGTCTTTCTGCGCATACGAGTAATCCAGGCATCCACTTGAGCATGGTGCTGTTGATTGTGAGAAGCAGTGTTGTGACGTGCGTGCTTGAGGGCAGAGAAGCCCAAGACAGCGATAGCGAGGACGATGAACGCCGCCATTACGACACCAAAGGAAGCGGCGACTTTATTACTCATACTGAAATTTGAGGAAGTTGTTACTGGGGGTGATTCGTAATGAGATGGAATGGTTGTGATGTTTTTGTTTTTGGGTGGAAAATTCTGAGGAAGGAGGGAAGGCGCGAAGAGCTTGCGGCTTCTGCTTTCCAAGTGGATTCTGATGTGAGTGCTGTTAAAGTAAAGTACAATGAAGCAAAGAATGAGTTCCAACATCAATGAAGCATGTGAAAGAAAGTCAACCAAGACAATGAACCGTCGTTTGATTCAGGGGACAATGATGCACCACCAGAAATTGGTCATGACGTTGAACACCACTGCACGAAATTCAACACAGAGAGACAGATCATAAACGAGAGTAGTATATAAGAGCAATGACAAAACAGCAAAACATAACAAAAGTTGCAAGGACAACACATTTCTGTGGTTGATTTTCGTTAGTTCCAGGCCCAATCCCAATCACCATGACCATTCCACATCCATCGGCCGCCGTAGTAGCGAGCCCAAGCAGGTTGCGGTGGTGGTTTAGGTATGGTGGTCGCAATCTCGGTGGCTGTAGGCTTGACCGATGTGATACTGTTCCACCAGCTAGATACAGCTCGGCGCATTCTGACGCTCTGAGTCAAGCGTGAGCCTGAGATAACGTTGCTGTTACTTGGGACAGGCTGGCCGAGTTGGCTCTTCAGCCAGCAAATTCCACTACCCTGGCCAGAACTACCCCCGACGTACGTCCAGGCTGTGCACTTCGGGTCTTTGTCGCAAGCAGTCGTGCAGTCCATAAAAGAGTTAGTTGCCGGAACATTGGCGTATGCACCGTAGTTGGTATCGCTGTTTTTGAAGAGGGTATAATTGCTACCGGCCGAATTTATAGCCCAAGACGTTGAGGCGGTCGAGGTACTGGAAGTTGAGGAGCTTGCCGTTGGGGAACCTGAAGACACTGCCAGATTGCTTGTGGCAATACTACTCCCAGATGCACCTGATGATTGAGCTTTGACGGCCAAAAAACCTGCAACGTAGTTTGGCCCAGCAACGACCGCACTGCCTAGAGCGTCTTTGTACCAACATTGACCTGAGCCAATGCCTCCATTGCCGCCAACGTACGTGAAAGCGACGCATCTCGAATCGCTATCACAGCTATTCATGCAATCTTTCCAGGAAGCAGAAGCTTTGCTATTGCTGTAGGATCCTATGTTCGTATCAGAGCTGCAGCGCATAAAGTAGAGCGACCCGTTCTGGGATGTGATGAAACTCTGCGTTGCAGCATCAGGACAAAGTATGGCTGAAGGACTCGCGAGAGGGAAAACACTTGAAGAACTGATCACTATTGCGGACGAAGAAGTCATGGACCCCGAAGAGGCGTTGGATGCAGAAGAGTTGTTCGCAGACAGAACGCCGGAGATGTAGTTGTTCGGGGCTGACGAGAAAGTACCCGAAGCGCTCTTCAGATAACAAATGCCGGACCCATCTCCATTAGAGTTGCCGACGTATGTAAATGCTGTGCAACCTGTGTCCGCTGCTTCATCACATAAACTCAAGCAATCTAGATAAGAGTGAAGAGGGTAAGCGCTTGTGTAAGACGCTTTGCTAGAGTCAGAGGCACACTTGATGGTATATGCGTTGCTCCCTCGGTTCGCCAGACTCTGTCCGTCTGCATCAGGACATAATGGTCCCGGAGTTGTTGATGACGATGCGACAGAGCTCGAGGCAGTGGTCGCGCTTTGCGAATCGACAACGGCCAATAATGCAGAGGAAGATGAAGGAAGCGATGCGGTAATTGAAGTACTTGATCTTGATGTCGCTGACAAAGACGATCCTTGCAAAGTAGTCATAGGACTACTGGACGCACTGGAGGTCTTAGAAGTGCTGATGCTCGAAGTTGGGCTGATAGTAGTGGTTGGTAGTGGCGTAGACGAAACAGTAATGGTAGAAACTGAACTAGCGCTCGTGCTCACAGATGTGGAACGGGATGAGCTAGTCGAGACAGTTGTAGAAACCGACGTCGATGATGCACTCACAAGCGCGCAATCCGTAGAAACACAATAACCGTAATTCAGCCACATGTTGTAGCACAGTGGAGGATCAACCGCCGGATTCCATGCCATGAATTGCTCGTTGGAGATATTGAACTTTGCAGCGATCCCAAGGCACGTATCTCCCGACTTGGCGGTATACCACTGAGTGCAGCCAGAGACAATTCCGTTCTGAGTCGGTGCTGGTGGCGGAATGCCAGAACATGTTGTGGATACTTTGACTGCCACAGAAGAAGAACCTGTACTTTTCGTTTGAGTACCAGTGCTGGAAGTGGGTGTACTTGTTGTACTGGAAGGAGAAACGGCGGGTGCCGAGAGGTACTTTATGCTACCAGAGCTTCCAGAATTGTCCGTATAGTTGTAGGCGTAGGCAGGATTGTAGTTGGTGATCTGGACGCTCTTGACATACATGGTGAAAGGAGCTTGTGTGTAGTCTGTATATCCTCCTGCCCAGCTAACGGTACCCCACGCATTTCCATAATCTCCTGCTGCCCAAATTCCCAACTGAAATTTTGCTGGTGTTTGAGGATATTGATGAGTGACGTTGTCAGCATTGGCAGCGTACAGGGTTCTAACAATTGTGCCGTCAACTGACCAAGTCAAGGCTGTAGAAGTCCAGTCAACGGTATAAGTATGGAACTGTGTCTGAGGTGATGCGACATTGAAAAAACTTGCTCTGTCATAGTCGCCGGTTATACCCTGTCGACAACAGTCAGTGATAAGCTCAGTCTGCCTTGTTCCTGGTATACGGACCTTTCCATAGTAGTTGTTCTGTCCCTTCGAGACAGTGTCCCCGAAGTTGTTTCCACTGAATTCTAAGTCAATCTCATCCAGGTCGTCGGACAGGAGAACGGCAGAGGAGACAATGCCTGTTCCTGAAGCAACTTGAGCTACAACCTGAGTTCGGCCGTAATGAATATAGAAATTTGTGGCCAATTGAGGAGAGTCAAAGCGCTTGGCTACGGTGAACTCAGCTCCTTTAGAACTGAAGTTGAGATTGGCGTAATTCGAGAGAGTCCAATCAGGTGGTATAGTCGTTTGCTGTGTAAAATCGATAGTATAAGTACTATTTGCCAGTCCTATGTTGGGAGGACATCTCGTGTTCAATGGGTTGCATGTGTCTGCAACAGCGCCGACTGCAGCAAACGCCAACAATGTGATCAAGAAAAGTTTACTCATCATGCGTATACCTCGAAGATGCCTGTAGACCAAGTGATTGCACAGAGCTGCAGCAGAGACGTATACTCAGGCAAAGTCGTAAAACAACGACCATGACAATGAAAGTGCTATACCTACCCATTTCCGGCTTCTTACTCATTTCGACCAGCAGACAAAGAGACACAGGTATGGCTGTATAGCTGCAGAGCACTTTGCGATTTCGACACAAAGACCATGCTTCGCGTGAAAGCGGATCGGTAAATTGCTATCAGCCATCGACTGATCTAGGATACAGTTGCTTTCGCTTCGACTTGATGGCCGAATAATATTCCTGCAAATTGCTATGATTCGGGACGCCTGAGTCAAAATTCGTTGTGAAGAACGATCGAGGCCATGATTGATTGAAGATCGGGTTCTTCTTCGCGCCCATAGCCTGTCCACGTCATTCTTAGCGCTTACGTTGCAGTTCAGATCTGACTACAGTTTTGAGCTCGTTAATGCAAAAGCATGCCGCTGACTCTAAAGTTGCAGTGAAGATTCTCTCGACCATGAGTATACATGATTTATTCGAATATAGCTTTGGCAAGCAATAATCAGAAGGTCTCGAAGCTCTCGAAGGGATGGAAGCAATCAATGCGCGAGCCCGTGCATAGTACCTCGGGAGGCGGTCTCTATTTCTGGTCCACGTGTTTCGATAAGATAAGGAGCTGTGACGTAAGCTCGGATTTTTTGCGAAATTTTGTCTCGAGGCCTCTCGCCGGACCAGCCGGTAGTCTCAAACCCCTTGCCCATTGATCACAGGCGGAACCATGCACAAAGATTTCATGGAACGTCATGGCAGATTGGTAAGAAGCTCAAGCGAACTGTTGACTCAACAGTGTTGAGCTATCTTTTGTAAGCAGGCAGTGGCGGAGATAACTAGGTGAGCTATTGGAGGGGCAAAGGCCTCTTTAATAAAGGCCAATTCTCCATCTCCTGACATCTGTTCATCCTTACCTCTCCATTTCCGATCACTCCACATCACCAAAATGACTTACTCCTACACTGTTTACAAGGGCTCCGAGTCCGGTGCCATCAAGAAGGCCACCAACACCAAGCCCGAGCTCAAGGGCGACCAGGTCTACATGAGAATCACCGCCTCCGGTCTCTGCGGTACTGACTTGCACTACCGCAAGGCCGATATGGCTCTCGGCCACGAGGGTGTCGGTGTCGTCGAGGAGACTGGTCCTGCCTGCACTCTCCTCAAGAAGGGTGACCGCGTTGGTTGGGGTTACGAGCACGACTCTTGCTCCCACTGCGAGCAGTGCTTGAAGGGTACTGAGACCTACTGCCCCGAGAGAAAGATGTACGGTTACGCCGACGCTGACCAGGGTTCTTTCGCTACCCACGGTGTCTGGCGCGAGGCCTTCCTCTTCAAGATCCCCGACAGCCTTCCCGATGAGGCTGCCGCTCCTCTCCAGTGCGGTGGTGCCACCGTCTTCAACGCTCTTCACATGTACAACACCCAGCCTACTGACCGTGTCGGTATTGTCGGCGTTGGCGGTCTCGGTCACTTGGCCATCCAGTTCGCCGCTAAGATGGGTTGCGAAGTCGTCGTCTTCTCCAGCACCGACTCCAAGAAGGATGAGGCTATGAAGCTCGGCGCCAGCGAGTTCTATGCCACCAAGGGTGTCAAGGAGCTCAAGGACGTCAAGCCCATCAACCAACTGCTTGTCACTACCTCCTTCCAGCCCGACTGGAACATCTACCTCCCCATCATGGCCCCTGGCGGTACCATCTTCCCTCTCTCCGTCGCTGAGGGTGACTTCGCCATCCCCTACATGGGTCTCCTTTCCCAGGGTCTTACCATCCAGGGTTCCGTTGTCGCTCCTCGCTTCATCCACAAGAGAATGCTCGAGTTCGCCGCCCACCACCAGATCAAGCCCATCACCCAGCACTACGACATGTCTGAGGAGGGAATTGAGAAGGCCATGAAGGACCTTGACGACGGCAACGTCAGATACAGAGCCGTTCTGTTCAACAAGGCCTAAAAAGTTATGATATCATGTCTTGGATAATACCCAGCAAGCTATTGAGCTGCTTATAAGACTAGCAGGGCTACGTCTATGAATGTTGCATACAAAGAATAAAATAGCTAATACCGATTTTCAACTGCCATATTGTGTTTCCGTTCATGTTACTATGAGTTATCAATGAGCTTGTTCTAATTGTCGTTGATGAACAGCGCCTTTAACTTTAAACACTGTTTTGCATTCTCATACTTCGAAGCTTGCCGTAGTTCCAAGTCTGCATACACGACTTAGTACGGCGTCGTTCCTTCCAACTCCCTTGCTATATCGACTATCCTTCAATCTCTCCCAGTTGCGCCAGACGGCATAAGGAGTAAGCCGCTATCTTTCTGTTGTGGTTGAGCAAGCCTGATACTACATAAATCCATGCTGATGATGAGACAGCCGTTTTTCTCCGTACACTCTGAAGCTGGGTGACATAAATATGCTGTCATGGGTAAGAGCAAAACATCCATAGTTTCTAGAACCTTTGCCGCTTGGCAAGACAGCTTCATATGCTTGGCTTGAAGCTTCAAAAGCGCTTTCAAGCCGACAGTTTCTGCAGCAGCCAATGAAGACAGGTCTCGGATAATTTATTTGACTATGCCCCAGTCGACCTCGTGGGCTTATCCTCCAGCTGCTTGAAGTCGCTGAATAGCCTGAATACTATGATGAAAAGCATCAGAGCAGCAAGAATTCACTTTCAATATTCTTGGTGCACCGAACACAAAGTCACCACTCTTTGGACCACGAAAGTCGACATGCCACACCCACGAAAGGCATTGTGCAGATGGACTAGGCCCTGTTCGATGGTCAGCCAAACAGGTCGTGCTTCGCACAGCTTCATGAGATCCGCTAATGCACCAACACATCCGAAAAGGCCATCAAACGCACAAGCGGTGCTGTTGGTGCTGGCGACCAAGTGTGGATTGAAGCCTGCCGTACAGCTGGAGAAAATGCATATGTAAGTCAAGCACCGCTAAAATAAAAGACTGGTAGAAATAGCTCACTCTTTCAGTATGCAACATTCGAAACCACGATCGGCAGCTTCTCTGGCTGTGCTACTTAGAACAAGATCTTTCCTCGGTGGTCACACCAGTAAGCAGCAGATGTGCTATGCCTCGATTCACCAGAGCTCGATGAAACCTGTCCTCCAGAAAGATTCTTGACCAGGCTTGTCGATGACAGCCTCTTCTGGTAATGGCTTGAGCTAATCTATAATGTCGTGACCATGCTCACCCCTGACAAGTAGTCCATGGGTTTTGGTTCCCCAATACCAATTGTGTGGTGACCTTTAGAGGCGTTAGTCTGTTCTAGCCGTTTGGACGCGGGAAGGTCTGACAGGTCCGGGAGATGTCCCTCTCGAGTGAAATATGCATAACATGGAGTCCTACCTTTCGGGACGCTTCTAATGCTCGCTGAACTACATAAACGATCTTGCGGACACTGGCCACATTGCATGCTGTCAAATCTTCCAGGCTTTAGGAAGCCCCGCTGCATGTCAATAATGACCAAGGCAGTAGGCTCTGGACGAACCCGAGACGCATCAGGGATAGCATCTGGTAACGCCATGGTGCAGTGAAGTTGTGGAGCGTACAAAATAGGAAGGTGAAACTTGGGCAAAGCCTGAATGGCTTTCTATTTCTCGTGCCTGTTCTGATGATACCGCTCCATATCAGGCTATCCACGACATAATGGCATGTGCAATGGCTTGAAAGCACGTAGGGTTAATCGTCAATTGATGAGACACCATGTCGTATGCAACAATGGCGGTTGAGGAGCTGTCGCAATCTCACAAAGTTACGCTACCGGTATAAGACTCAAACTCTATCTGTTCTCGTCCATAGCTTCGTGCCTAGTGCACGTGGTTGTCACCACTGTCAGTATGCGCGGGCAGAAAAACCATCAACCTTGTTGTCATGACCGACCGTGATTTATGATGACAAAAGTTGTGTTTTGAGCAATTGTGGTTGATGATGAGGTGGTCTGATGATGTACATGCTGAAAGTTCTTTATGTATCTCCGCCTTACTCGTCTGTCACGATTGAACCTTGCCAACAAACGACTATCATGTATGGACGGCTGGCAGTCACATGAAGGTTCCTTCCCCTAAACCAAAACTACCACCGTGTGGCTTTGACAATACGCTCCAGTCTGCAGAAAGAGTTAGTGTTAAAGGAGATGGTGTCATCGAGACTATCTCCTTAGCCACACTCTTGGGAAAGTGATTGTACGTTTTGATAGCTTGAGATACCATTACATCTCCTTATGAAAGAGGTGCGATGGTGATATCTTGTGGCAGTTCTGAGTGACAGAAAGATTCCAGCATTGGCCAAACTCGATGCGTCTCACCACTGTCGATATGCTTCGTGCCTGACCAGTGTGATCTCGTTCGTGCCGATATGTAAATCCACGCGACTTGAGTTGTATGCGAATGGCACAACTGTGGCTAAAGATGTTCATCAAGGTGCGCCAGATCGGCGACAGTCAAGGAGAAAGCTTACCTAATAGGCATGGACGGTGCATACTATTGCATAACAATAACTGTTACATGGGCAAGCCTAATAGACTTGGTCCGATACCTCCTTGAGCAAGACCTTCATTGACTCCATCTTGGCTTCACGTAATGATATTGGTCACTGCAATACCCTGAAGCTCCAGGCCACCACCAAGTACGAACAGAACGTCTAGGGCAAGTACAATCCATGTGTTCGAGCAACTCCACGACAGGATCGCTCTCCCAAGTGGTCTCTACTCTCAAATGTGTGTTTATGAGATGCGATACTATACTTGAGTAGTACAAACTTACTTTCCAGTAAAGATCTATGATGACCACACCCAAGTTGAACTCTGTTATTATACAACACTAAAGAGGTTTTCTGTCACGAGTGACAATGGATGGAAATGCAAAGACAAAAACAATACGGGACTGGCGAGCCTCGTCACAACAAACCATAAGCAGCGATGCGGGAACGCAGTAACGAATGGATCGATGATTGATTCATGACCCGACATATCCGATACAGTAGCTCTTCGCTAACGTCTGCGGCTTGACAGTTGTCAATGCTGCCTTGAAGTTCAAAGTTCTGGCCCTATTTTGAGCCTCATAAATGCATCGCCGCGCCTGCCGTCCGAAGGGGCAGAATCTTCGCAACTCGCGCTTGCTCTGTCTCTTTACTCACCTGCGCACTTTTTCCGAGTCGAGACAACGAAATTCATACTTCGTCAGTGTTTTGCGGGACTTTTCTGTGATCCTTGATACATCGTCCACTTTTCCTCTTAAATTTCGAAACACCACATCGATCGCGCCCCTATCGCATACGTCGGCAGAGGATGTAACCAGTTCCTTGCTTCATAGGAGGAAGGGTAACGTCCGCTGTTGCATTGTCACTGTACAACCTGCTTGAGCATTAAAGTCAGAGCCCAGCGAACAGCCATTTCGTTCGACATTGCAAGAAGACGCCCACAGGGTGCCCTTCTCCGCCTGCACACACTACAGTCATCTCGGAGAACTTGTATCAGGTCGTTCCGCCGTGCATCAATGTTAGGTCGATGCGTACTCGTGTCGCCAGAAGCAACCCGATTCAGCATTGTTGCGAGTCCCCAGCTCTGCTACTGGGCAGGCAATACTTCCTGCTTGTAAGACTTGGAGAGAACATCCAATGCAACTTCCGCAAGGACAGGCTGGCAGAAATGCATGATGTGCTAGCGCCATTCTGGCTGTATCCTACGATCACACCAACACGCCAGCACCTATGTTCGTGTCAGCAATACTACAACTCGACGGCATTCAGACGAAGACAACTGCTCAGTCGAACGTCCACCTCTGCTCTTTACCAGAGCGCTGACCATGCATCACTAAGTCACAATTCTTGCGAACGCATACTGTTGCCTGGACCACTGCCTGAACCAGGAGTGCCTTGCATCAATCAGACGAGTTGAGAGGCTCGTTTGTTGTCAAAGCAGTACGACGTTGAATCAAGATTGACTCAAGCTAACTGGACCACAGCATGCCTGCACCTACCTCGAGTCTACATCCTTCAGATCATCAACCCCCTAATGCCCGCCGTCACCGCCTAGCTCCATTATTCTTGTTGTCCTGGTGCATAGTATCTCAAGTAGCGCGCTACGAGAGTCCTGTCCGAGAGTCACCACCCCCTGAGCAAAATTATTGAGAGCTCAGCTCGAGAACGAACACAAATACCAAGAGGCGTTATTACGCGTGTGACGTGAAGAAGGATATCTCTCAAGCATCAATGGCTTGCATGAAGCAGACTCAGGTCAGCACAATTGTTATGAGATGGTCTTCGAGACCAATCAAGCCGATTCCTCGTACAACCGACTGCGGAGTGGATGCATCTAGACTTCATGTGCGCAGGGGTATGTGACGTACCCGGAGCGCTCTGTAAGAGCGGAAGAGTATTGTGTCCCGTATGCGGAGAAGACTTCTCGTAGAACCTTTGGTTGTATGTTTCAGCTAAGACCGAGTCAATAGCCCGTCCGTGACCACGACCGTTTTCTAGAACCTTCGGTATTTGCACGGATCACCCGTATCTCGATGATCTCGCCTGCTTATGAACTTGCCTAGCACTTGATTTGTGCAACAGGCAGAGCTCTAGCTGTCAAAATAGAGACAAGTGAAGAGCTGCAAAGGATGACCTCTGCGGAACGTGTGCTCCGCAAAGGATATGAACGGGGGCTTGAAATGGTGACGGAGGGTGTCCGAAGGCGACGGAGGGTGTCCGAAAGCGACACGAGCCGACGCCGCCGGGCGGGATTGACGTTTCGGCTTGGTGCCGAAGCGCCAATGGTGTGGCAACAATTACTTCCATTTGCGAAAAGTCTTGAGGATCATGATCGTTCTTTAAAAGCTTGTTTCGTAGTTCTCGTGGTTCATGGTCTGTGTAGTAGTGAATGTGAATAGATGCCCCGTGAGTTGTGGCAAATTCTTGTCACGATATCATCAAACTACCTCTTCTTCGTGAAATGCTTATCATGTCTCATAGCCAACAAGGATGGCGGGATGTTTGTTCATGCAAAGGCTGGATTCACCAGCGAAGTACAAAGCCTCTTCACTGCATGAATCATTTTCCTTCGTGGGTAGGTTCATCGCGCATGTGTGTATGAACATCCGAAGTTGGTTATGTCCGTCAGCCAGGCATATGGTCGAGATAGTTATTAACCGGCTGACCATTCTCGAAGGTAGACGGTGCCCAAGTATAACCTGGGATAAATGGCACTTGTACAGGCATACCACCAGGATTGAACTCAGCGAATACTGACGGAGTAGCGTAGGTCGTAGGTGCAACCCAGCCAGATCCAAGATCAGAAGATCCAATAGCTTGACTCGATTGCACAGTCATATTTCCAAATGGATTCTGTGATGGAATGCCAAATCCTGCCTCGGACCTCGACCCAGGAGTAGTGACAGAGCTCGTGGCATGAGGCTCAGGCTTGCGGATCTCTTTAGGGTCGAGAATCATCCACTTGATGGCTACGTTCATGAATTTTGCACCCATCTCGCCATTGATCTTCAGAGTCCAGCGGAATTCCTTGAGCTTGTCGAGATAGAACTGTTCTTCGGATGAGTCAAAGGCCGAGCCGACGAGGACATTGCCAAAGGAGATTAGCAATGTCAAACATGCTGTCGAACTGAAATACCAGAACGACTTGAGATGGCGTGCTTTCAAACTGTCCACAAATTCGAGCGCGGACAACCAACTCTTCTTGGCACCGATACGGCAGGCCGCAGCTGTATTCGGGTCTGACGCACTAGACATGCTTTGGCATATAACACGTCTATGCAGGCTGACCTCGACAGCAAGGTAGGCAAGCCTCAAGTACCCTGGAAACGGTTAGAAAGGGATAATCAGGTAGATGGAAAACGATGACACTCACCTATGCAAGTCAATCGCATGGTAGAAGCCTTTTCCAGGCAAAGCACTTCCATTGCCGAATCGGACCAAGCACTGAGTCGACGCTGCAAAGGTTGCACTCTGCTCAGAAGAGTACCGACTGGATCGGGTGACATCTGTATAGCGTGATGCGACCTCAAGCTGAAGACGGCCTCAAGAATATCAGAGAGTAATCGAGTAAGCTCAATCATCTGAATGAATATGATTCGGCTTTTCTCGACTTCCGAACTGCCTTCCTCGTTGTGCTCTTCATGTTCTGGGAAGTCCTTGTGCTGTAAGAGTGGTACAATCCAGTCACGGTCTGAAATCAGGGGCGGTCGACCTTCAATGAGGGCAACCCATTTGTCCTGCGCATAGATGGCCCAGGCAAGACGACAGCGCAAGCTGATTTCCCAAGCTGGCAAGTCCCATCTTGATGGGTCTAGATGAAGGCCCAAAGTATGTGCCATTGAAACCAGCTGTGCTGTGAGCTTGCCTCTACACCCGCTGCTCATGACATCTGAATCATAGCATTCATATTGTGCGATCAAGAGACCGGCTTGAACCGACGAAAGTTTGGGGCGGTAAATCGTAAGGTCGTAGGACTCCATTGCCAACTCGTATAAGCGGTTGGCATCTGGCTTAGGCTTCGTCGCTAACGTGGGCGAGCATCTCCAGTAATTAGTTGTAAGAAGGTAGACAGCCGCCAGAAGGGCAGGCGAAAATTCGCGATAGGAACGTGCAGCCTTTTCGAGAAAGACGCCTTTATGGAGGATAGGAAACGATGGATGGATGATGCGGAAGTACAGGTCAATGAGAGCCTGTCCATGAGGCTCGACCAGCTGCTGAATTGCATCAACTCGACTCTGCTCTGTATCGTAGCCAATGGTGCTTTGGTCTTCATGAATCGTGAAAGCGTTAACATCATCGACTTTGCGGATCTTGACAACACCACCTTGCGTAGATTTTTGCGAATCCCCCAGTGATATCGAGAACCGAGGGAACGAGAAAGGTTCAGTCAGGCCGACGAAGTGAGCATGATGCTTGTTTTGGAGCCCAAGCGTCTTCTTTAGCAAGCTATCCCCAGGGAGGTCGTCGTACTCTTCCACGCCAGTTCCTACATTCGTTCGATGGACATGAAGGTTGTCGTGTCCTCTATCTATCTCCTCATTGGGTTGAAGTTTTCGCTTTCTGGTCCTGGCGACTGGCTCGTGCAAGTAGGTGCACTCCTGGCTGTGGAATTTGCACAGGACACATTTAGTCTCGCCTTTCTCCTTGACACACCTCGTCTTGCGTCTGCGACATGCATCGCAAGGTCTTTCTTTGGTTGAGCGCGCGCTGGTGCCGGGACCGCGTGGACCCTCATAAAGGCCGTGTTGTTGGTCGGAGAAGCTCTGTCGGTGTTCTCCTGAATACTGTTCGACGTCGTGATGAGGCAGGTATCCTTGCGACCCACGCCATTCGGCACCTATAGCTTCATCCATGTTCCCCGACATCCGTTTGCCCGGACACATCGTTTACTAGACTTGCGAAAAGAGCGTAATGGTGCTTTTAGGGCACATGACCCCTGGACTGAAAATGATGTCAATGTAAGAAATCACGGACACAAGAAAGCGCTTTAGTCTCGAGGAAGTCTCCGGCGATCTGTAGGGCGCAGCTGGAAAAAAACCAAATAATGACCAATAATCGCGCCTCACCGATCCTTTCCCTACTTTTCCGTGTGCCGATTAATTCCTCTCCCATGCCGAGGTTCAAGAATATTATAAGCTGTCAAGATACACAGTCGCATTCTCAAAATAGGTCTGTCCATGGACATAATATCTGGTAGGGTTCGCTCTGTGGAAACAACATTCTTTGCGACAGTATTGTGCATTTTGATGGCTACACTGAACAGGCTTTAGCACACGGGGAGGTCGGTACGGCTATGATCTCTGTGTGCTGACGGCCTCCTTCCGACTCGACCACTCTAAATGGCTATCAGACGAATCAGCGACTGTAGATCTGTCCTATAAGCTGCTAGCGCTGGTATGAAGACGCACAGCATCCTTCGCAACCTCGGGTACCTTTTTGAGGCCTCGCTGTAACCATGAACCTGGTCATGACGCACAAATTGCTGCGAAAGTCGCAGTTACTTGTACAAGTATGGTCAGTTGGTTAAAAGAAAAAGCTTTCGCGAATCTAGATGAATTGCGACATAGAGTTCTCCCCATCTCAGATGGCAGCAGGAGCCGGCGAGAGCCGCAGCGGGGGGCGGCTCCCGAACGCGTTGCGCGCGAATCCGGCAATAGACGTCATTCTGTTTACGCATTTGGACTGACTTTACATCTCATCATCGACAAGAGCGCTCAATCTCATGGAAACCGGAATCGTAGACGTTAGAGCAAGGGACCTGATCATTCGTCGTTCTTGTTCCTCTGTCGTTCGAAGTTGATGCATCCTTGTCGACATTGGTGTTTCAACTTGTTGATTGTACGAAGTTTCGCTTAATCAATTGCGACTTGATCGAGCTGCTTAATGGCAGGAATGAAATCGAGCAAACTGCCTGGCGAGGCAGAGACGAGCCCGAGTGTTCTCACGGACAAGAACGGTGAAGCTCTGGTTCCTTCCGTCGTACCTCCCGAGACGCAATTTCCAGACCACGGTATTGATGGAGATCAATCACATTCAGTATACCAAACGCCCTCCACTGCTCCTATACGAAGTAGCGAGAAGGAGAGCTACTTCACTGAACAGCCGCAGCAAAGCAATGCCCTCGACCGTGGCGTAGGGAGGGTGGACTACGCAGATGCACCGGCACACGTCTCTGGACCAACCAACACACAATCATTACCAGGCACCCGTCCTAATCTAGAAAGATCATGGCAAACCGAGAGACCAAAAGCTATGCCTCGCAGTGCTACCATTATGAATGCTCTCCAGCGAAGCACCTCACATTCTCACACCCATCAGCCTTCACAAACCGATGATTCCGAGTGGTCCTCGTCTTCGGAGGGCGAGTCAGAAGGAGACCAACATACAGGCAAACAAAAACGCCGAAAGATGCAAAGAGGACAATCCTTCACCATACTTAATGTCGGCAAGGACAAAAACCAGGCCGGAGGTAAGGCCTCTAATAAACGTGACGGTAGACTGAACATCTCTGTTAGCGAGGCTGCCGGCAATGGATATATGGCCAAGACTTTCGCTCAGACGGTTCACAACCATTTGGCTATACCGCACAAACATCCCTCCCGAGATGAGCACGAATCCGATTCGAACTCTGAAGACCATCATATCAAAGCCGACAACGACTCTGATGATGAGTTCTCTGACGACGCCGCTTCCATTGCATCCTCATTCCACGAAACTATTAAGAGGCCACGCTTGAATATCGTCATCATGGTGATCGGTTCTCGTGGGGATATTCAGCCATTCCTCCAGATTGCCCGCATACTCAAGCGCTATGGACACCGAGTACGAGTCGCTACGCATCCAGCTTTCAAGGACTTCATCGAGAAAGATGTTGGGCTCGAATTTTTCAGCATTGGAGGCGACCCTTCGGAACTGATGGCCTTCATGGTAAAGAACCCAGGTCTTATTCCCAGCCTCGAGACTGTCAGACAAGGCGAAATCGCCCGTCGCCGGAAAGGCATGGCCGAGATCTTCGAAGGACTCTGGCGAGCTTGCGTTAATGCTACAGACGACGAGGGTGACAAGGCCAGCATGAAAATGATGGGAACAAAAGCACCCTTCGTCGCCGACGCTATCATTGCGAACCCTCCTTCATTCGCCCACGTCCACATCGCCGAACGCTTGGGTATCCCTCTGCACATCATGTTTACATTTCCGTACTCTCCAACATCGTCATTTCCTCGCCCGCTTGCCAATATTAACCCACAGAAAGGCGGCGACACCAGTATCGAGCGCATAAATTGGCTTAGCTACCCAGCCGTAGAAATCATGACCTGGCAAGGTCTAGGTGACCTCGTCAACCGGTTCCGTGTCAAGACTTTGGGTCTGGAACCTGTCAGCAGTCTATGGGCACCTGGCGCACTTTACCGAATGAAGGTTCCTTACACGTATCTCTGGAGTCCAGGACTCGTGCCGAAGCCTGAGGACTGGGGTCCGGAAATCGATATCGCTGGCTACGTCTTCCTCGACCTTGCAAGCGACTTTGACCCACCGAAGGAACTCACAGATTTCTTAGACGCCGGGGAGGAACCCATATATATTGGATTTGGCAGTATTGTGGTTGATGACCCGGATAAGTTTACCAAAATGATCTTTGATGCTGTCAAAATGGCAGGCGTCAGAGCGCTAGTATCCAAGGGCTGGGGTGGTCTCGGTGGTGACAACACTCCTGACAATATCTTTATGCTGGAGAACACGCCTCACGATTGGCTGTTCCCTCGTGTGAGAGCCGTTGTTCACCACGGTGGCGCTGGCACAGCGGCTGCTGGTCTAAAGGCTGGAAAACCGACCATGATTGTACCTTTCTTCGGAGATCAACCATTCTGGGGAGCTATGGTATCAAAAGCCAAGGCAGGTGCTCACGAAGCTATCCCCTACAAAAATTTGGACGCAGAAAAACTTGCAGAAGGGATCAAGCAATGTTTGACGGACGAGGCTCGAAAAAACGCAGAGCAGATTGCCGAAAGCATTGCCGCTGAGGGTGACGGTGCAGAGAATGCAGTTAAGAGCTTCCATCGCAGTTTACCATTCGCAGGAAAGCGTAGCATGAGATGCTCTATACTGGAAGACAGGGTGGCTGTATGGAAGATGAAGTCATCAAGCCTTAGGCTGAGTGCCTTGGCAGCGGACATCTTGGTTGAACAGAAGAAGCTTTCCTGGAAAGAGCTTCGTCTCCTACGGCATTACGAATGGAACGACTTTGACGGTCCTGGAGAACCAATTTCCGGAGCAGGCGGTGCATTACTGAAGACAGGTGCCGGAATCGTAAGAGGAGTGGGAATGGTACCCACTAGCGTTGCTAAGAACTTCAAAAAGCGAGATGAACGTGAGAAGAAAAAGAAGGAAAAAGCAGAGAGAAAGGAGCAGAGAAGACTACTCAAGGAAGCCGCCAAAGGAAAGAGCGGCTCAGAGGGTCAACAGGATCCGCAGAGACCTTCTGGCCCCAGGCACACCTCTACGAACAACACCCTCGGGTCTGTTACGTCTGCGGAAGAAGAGCCTCTTGCTCAAGAGCTGGCAGAAGAATTTGGTGACGCATTCCTGGAATCTGGAGGTGCGCTTGCAAGTATGCCATTGGACCTAGGTCTAGCGATCGGTCAGGGATTCCATAACGCACCGCGACTCTATGGAGATGCCTCCGTGCGCAAGCCTATTCGTATTACTGGTATGCACTCTGGATCAAAAGCTGCAGGACAAGAGCTAGTCTACGGTATATACGATGGATGGACAGGTCTAGTGACTCAACCGATGCATGGCTGGCAAGATGGCAAGAACAAGCGGGGCAAGCTCACTGGTCTTGGTGTTGGCTGTGCTCGAGGCATTGGTGGATTTGTCCTCAAGGATCTCTCTGCCATCATCACTCCTCCATTCTTCCTCGGCCAAGGTGTGCGGAAAGAGATCACCAAGCGTATAGGTGGCCCTGGCACTACGTCTTTCATCCGCAGAGCCCACATCATCCAAGGACAGAAGGACATGCAGGCTCTACATGAGTCTGATAAAAAAACCAAGAGCAACAACCTGTCAGAAACCGAGAAATTGGTGATCGAGGGATGGAAAATCATGAAAGAAGCCTGGGATGTCAAAAAGAAAGCTGAGCGCCAGCACGGCGGTAGACTCCGTAGCAGACTCAGTGTATCAAGAGAAGAGAAGAAATGGGAAGACAATGGAGCGCTCGAAAATGTCAGCGCGACCAGGCGAGCAATCGAGGCCAAGAAGGAAGGAAAGGACATCGAGAAGGTGTTCAGCCAGCGCAGGAAAGAGATGCGCCTTGCTGAGCAACCGAGAGCAAGCGCAATGGATCAACCTGATAACTACGAGCACTCCGATGCCGTCGCTCCAAACGGCCATGACATGGGTCGCAAGAAGATGAATCGCCAGTCCATGCAAGGCAACCGCGAGCAGAGAGGAGGCAATGAAGCAGGACCCGCCGAGACAGGAGCAATAGATGCGAGCGGCGAATGCGAAGGTACTAGAGCCCAAGTAGAGAAGCAGAGTCTTGGTGGCGACACAGCAGTCGAGTCGTCGCAAGAAGACACGACCAGTAACAAGGTCGGAGGCAAAGGTATTGATCGTATGCAGAAGGCTACAGAAGAGATAGATGGTGGATGGGGACCGAATGCCGATCGCCAGCACACACCCAAGCAGGCTGTGGCAGGATAGTCATTTGCTTCATGAGGTATCGACAATGGTAACATGAGCAAGCAAGCAAGGCGTCTGGGTGTTGGTTTTGGAGGATGACTATCACTTTGTTCAGTGTACGACTAGTAATGATGATCAGACTATCCTATACTATTATTTGCACATGACGACGTTGTAGAAAAAAAGTCGAACAAAGTGAATCTCGCCCTGCTAGTCCCCTGCCATGCTCTTAGTCAACCGATCAAACCCCTCACATCGTCAAGACCACACGGACCACTGTGCAACTTAGTGTGAACAGGTATCTGATTTCCAGCAACAGGGAATTGGGCAATCAAGGTTGTCTCCGAGCCCGGGAAGTCTGTGATGTGACCAGAGATGGAGACATTGCGTTGATCGATCACGAGAAGGATACTCAAGGGGCCGGGTTGGATGTAGATTTCATCTTTGCTGGTCGGCAGAGAGATGTGGACAAGACCTTGTAAAATCATCGAGTACCTTTTGTATCACATCAGAAAGTCTTCTCGGCTGAATGGGGAATGGTATAAAGTGGAGTGTTACTGGATTGAAGGTGCCCATGCTTGACCGATGTGTGTTTGTGGAGGAATGGCACCGATAAAGGCGTCGCTGAAGTCGCCGAGAGGATAGTTTTGGGCACCTCTGCCGGAGGTGGGGGATTCGAGGCTCCAGCACTCGAGCGTGGAGGTCCTGTTTTGCACTGCTATGGTCGAGACATTGAGGCTTTGTGCCGTGGTTTGCGGGACGAGGAATAGGAGGGACGCAAATACGAAAAGAAGTGGAGTCATTTTTTTGGGGCCGTGAAGAGGTTGTGAAGAAGAGTGATGCAAACAGATATCTTGATATAGATAGCGGTGTCTTATATTTGTTTACCTATGCTTCGTAGTCCGAAGGATTGGTAGGGGTTAAACATGCAAGGTTGAGGCATTGGGTGTCGGACATGTTCGATGCAGCTGCAGCTTACTCGAAAGATCCCTGTATCACCGAAGAAGACCAATGGAGACGCCCAACTCTACATCGTGCCTGCTTAGAGTCTACAGGAATGCATGTCGATGGAGAGATCGAGTGATGCTTGTAGTGCTTGATCGGGTGGCCCAAGCGGTGGTATTCTTGGCTTTTCACATGCTTCCCGAGAGATTGGCAGAAGAAACAAACTTGACTGATCAACATCGAGCATGCCGCACTCATCACGCAGACCGCGCAAACCATACCACCCGAAGCGGATCATATCAGAAACGGAAGATGGCTGGTCCAGAGTCGAGCACACAGCACCCACAAGATACGGTAGCAGGCCCGTAGTGGCCAGTTCGCTTCCAGCAGTCGACAGATCGCTCACGGTGCAGAAGTTACTGGACGAACACACTCGGTGCAAGCAGCAATGGGTAGAGAGCGATGCACGTCGATGGCTCCAACAGCTGTTGGCAAGGCAGATGGCCGAGGGCGGATGGTCTTTGAACAAGGCCGTCTGTGTCGCTCTGGGTAGTCCGAGTCTGTCATGGGCAAACCGTCTCAGAAGTGTGTGGCAGCTGGTCATGTTCATGGATCTAGTAGACATGGGTACGAACGAGAAGCATATCGACTCCTAACAGTCAGCTAATACTCATGTCTACAGTGCGACCGAATCTCAACCACGCCGACGAGCTCAAGCTCTACGCTCAGGAGCCACGCTTTACCTCGCTCGACAAGGACTTTCTTCAATCGCTTAATGTCGCCCTTCTGGAACCTCCACAGGCCGAAGAACTAGCAGACGAGTCGACGCTCATCTTCATACCCTGTCTTGAATGGCTTCTCGAACTGCAGTTCATGTTGGTCGCTGTCAAGTCACAACTCTATGTCAGCTCATCCATGCATTGGATCATTGACGAGGCCGAGCGCTCTCGGAACCGACTGTCGACCGATACCAAAAGCGGTTCTTCCGTACTGGAACAATGCGACAATGCAATGGCCGCCGCAAAGGCTATCCTCGACACGCACCATGAAAATAAGATGCCAGAAGCCGATTTCGCCGATGGCCACAGTCTCGCCTTGACCATCTACACCCTGAAGCAGCCAGACGAAAATTGACCAAAATCTTCATCAACGAGTCTACCTGATCTAGAAAGAGATGGACTATAGCCAAACATACCATACCCGACATAGTTGGCCATGACAGCACTCTCGCCGGACACACCGAGATGATAGCTCATTTCACTCGCACACTACGTTGCAAACCGTTTCCTCAGCTCATTCAGGCACGCGAACACGATGGTCCTTGTCTAACTGACCGATTAACCCCCGACGAACAGTTCCAACGTCGTTGTTGTTCATAGCTGCAAGCATTCTGCAAGACCAAGGGGCACACGACTCGCCAAAGAAGACTGCTTCTACTCTTCTAGCTTCTTCTGGAAAGACCTTTGGTCCTCGCGTGTATCCACACGACTTCGACCCGGAAGCTCGGGCTTTTTCTCCGCACAATTTCTTCTCAGCTGAGGTGAAATCCTCTGTGCTCTCCATATATATGCCATACCTATGGCCTGGCTAACAAGCCACTCTGGTGTTTGGCTTGTGTCAACTAGACTATTTGGAGCGCTTGGTGACATTGACTTCCAGACGTCCGTTTTGTGGCGCTCTAAGCAAGATTCGCAGTACTCAGCACGATCCAGACTTCTCTCCTGTTCAGAGCATCAAGACCACCCAGCCGGGAGTCGTAGTATATAAGGCAGGTAGGTCTCGCTCGAAACATGCCAGAACAGAACTCCATTCTC
The DNA here is from genome assembly GCA_024195585.1 of Aureobasidium sp. EXF-3400. Taxonomy (NCBI): domain Eukaryota; kingdom Fungi; phylum Ascomycota; class Dothideomycetes; order Dothideales; family Saccotheciaceae; genus Aureobasidium; species Aureobasidium sp. EXF-3400. The sequence continues at coordinate 188,253 of SWBL01000013.1, forward strand.
ATTCTGTTACCTTCATTGCAATGCGTTACTCAGCGCTTGCATTACCTGCCATTGTGGCCAACTTGGCCGCCGCCCTGCCTCGGCCCCAGGAGATTGACCTTGACATGGTCATCGCTGCTCCTGACCCGACATACACCGAGATTCCAGGCGCAAGCGTTCAGATCGTGACCTACGATACTTCTGCAATCTTTGCTGAGGTTACTGCCGCAGCTTCTTCAGTATCTATTGCGGTAACAAACGTCGCCACGGCCACTTCGGTTGCCAATGTCAAGAGAAACGCCTGTGACCCTCAAGCCACTGGTATCTACACTTACCAGACTGACTCTGCTTCTGCCTTCAGAGCGGACCCACGCTGGGCGTCCATGGCGAGCAACGCTCCTGTCCCTACCGGATTTGTGCAGACACAGACGAATGCAAATGGTGCCAACAGCGCGTATGGTTACCTCGGCTACCACAATTTGGACAGCTACGACACGAGCTCATGCGCAAATTTCTGCACGAATACCCTTGGTTGTATGGCCTTCAACGTCTACATCCAGAGAGATGCCAGTCTAGAGCCTGCTGCCGCATGTCCCAGTCCCTCGAGCGTCATCTATGCACGCTGTGCCCTTTGGGGAAGCCCTTTGTCCTTGGATAGCGCTACAAACACTGGTTCGATGCGTGAGCAATTTGAAGTTGTGGTTGCCGGATCCAATGCTTACCAGAACAACTCGCTGGTCGTGCCCGCTGGCTTCAGCATGAACGACGCGCTCGGAGATGTCGCTCTTACCGCTCCCTACGATGGTCAAGGATATAACACCTTCATGGGTTCAACGATTTTCACAAAGGGCACATTCAGCATTCAGGCCTGTGCAGATTATTGTGCTGCTCAGACCGCCTACAACGTGAAGCACCCTGCAAGCGATGGCAGTCCACCTAGGATCTGCTCCTTTTTCAACACGTATATGTTGTACCTCAATAACGCAAGCACTCCTCAGGGCCAATACTGTACACTCTATACCGAAATCTGGAACTCATCTTATGCCACTAACAAGGGCCAATACCGAGGCTCTGACCATTACTTTGTGTCGTACTCTTTCACCTTCAAGAATTCGACTAGTGTCGCTCCTGCACCAGGCAAAGGCGATGTCAACGGAGCTATCTACCAGGCTCGTCAGGATATGACGTATTACCCTTCGCAGTTGACCTCGACCTTTTTGCCCTATTGCTCGAGTCTGCTCGCATATTCCACTGCAGTCACCACTGTCACTCCGACAACCACAATCACCCCGATCGCTACCGTAATTGCTACCGCCATCCAAGTAGCTAATGCTCAAAAGGTCAGACGTGACGGCATCGAAGACATCCCGACTTCGATTCTGCTGCCCTGGTTCAATCCCTCATCGTCTGCTGTCAACCTTGATAAGCGTGCCACAGCGACTCCGGCTGTGCTCACGAAGTATCCTGTCGCTGTACAGTCAGGTGCTTGCAGCCTGATTGCCGCACAACCGACGGGTGTCTCGACCGTCACTGCGCCTGTTGTCACCGTCACGGCTCCGCAGCAGACCACCACTTCCACGTCTACGACTATCGTCGCCGCTGCTACCGCTGCCCCATCAGGCGGTCTCATCCAAGTACAGAACCCGGCCAGCCCTTACAACGGCCTGTATGCACTTTTCGTTCTTCCTCCCCCGGTTAGCCCTGGCGCGCCAGTTGAATTGACAAGCGACGTTGCTCAAGCCGCCAACTTCACAATCGGCTCAGACCAACGTCTCCTGTACGGCGACTACGAATTGGGGTCGAATCCCGTCGAATACCAGGGCCTGGATCTCCCATTTAGCATCCTGGCCCTCGATCCGGTCGGTCTGCTTCCCGCCAACTTCCCGCGACCTGCCTTCAGTGCCGCTGCCAACGGCCAGCTTTCGATCCGCGCAACGGGTGTGGGCGATCTTCGTACTGTTCTGCAGATTTGCCCTGATATAGCGACTGCGACTCGGACGCAGTATTACGGTACCGGGCCCTTTTTCGCCTTTGATACAAAGTTATGGCCGGGATGTGAGGTTGCTCAGATCGCTTTTGTATAGCATTTAGCATAGTGTAGATCGTGATTTCATTTGGTATAACTAGTATAGACACGAAGATTGAGAAACATTCACATTGACAAGTCTACTTGATTTCGCTGCTCTGAATGACGGTGCCAAACGCATCCGCAATCTCATTCAGTGCAGTCTTGGTCAGCTCTTCAGCCTCGACACCAGGAATAGATCTATCACCGATCGCATCCTCGACACAAACCACATCGTAGCCCAGCTCCGCTCCCTGTCTGGCCGTAGTCGATACACAAACGTGCGCCTACGTTTGTCAGCAGCTTGTTTGGAAAGAGAAGGATTGTATTCAAACATACCATGTATCCGGTGAGCACAATCTTACCACCACCTAGATGTTTGTGGAGGTCGGTACCCGCAAAAGAGCTAGGATAGTTCTTGTGGATGACCTTTTCTCCATCCTTTGGCGCAAGCTCGTCGAACTCCTCGGCCAGCTTGGTGCCGGGCGTGAAGACAGGTGCGCCGTCTGGAGTGTCGTGTACCACGTGAACGACCTTCCCATTGCCTTGACGGTACTTTTGCAGAAGCGAGGCGATGACTTTCCGAGAGGAGGCCGTGTTGGAGCACTTCAGCTTGCCCTCGGCATATTCGTTCTGAGCGTCGATGATGATGAGAGTGCTATCGGCGACGCTGGCTGTTGATGGCTGCACCCCGATCAATTGACGGAAAGACGTTGCCGAAGACATTTTCGAGAGTGCTGGCTGTTTGTGGTTGGTATTGCTCTGTTTTGTAAGAGGCCAAAGGACCTTTCTGCAACCTCTATATAGATGTTTGGGCAGATATTCGAGCCTCAATTCATCCCGTAAGCATCTGCGGATATATCGCCCCATGCAGTTAGACATGGCGGGGTACAGAGGCGGGGTCTGCCTTCCATGACCAATTCTCGGACTCTTTCGAAGCAACCTCGGACTTGCCCATATACGCCATCTGCTTGATATGCGTTTCGTCTTGAGCAGCACTTGGTTCAAGGAGATGCTCGAGAGTGAAGACATGCCTGCATCTTGCAACTGTGCCGAGAAACGGACCAACATTCCCCCTGATTTCCCCATCTTTTCCTACCTGTCAACCATCGGACTCTGTCCATCCGCTCATAACATACCGTCGGATGCTGCATAAATCCATTTCATTGGAGCCTCACAAATTCTGTGCATCGGGAGTTGACTCTTGAACTGTGAGCAAGCGAAGAGGTTATGCATATGCAAAGCTGTGGACTCACACAAGATGCATGGCTGTTATCATACCAAGAGAGGTCTGTGCGAGGGACCAAGATGCACTGCTAAGACTCGGACGTTGCTCTTTCCCATACTCGCAGAGAAGGGCGAAATCGCTGCGCTTGGCGATACGTTGGCATTCGAATAGTCCAACTTCCAGAGCGGGGTCAAAACACAAGATGACCATTGCAACACTCGCCAGACGCGATGGCTGTTCGACGGTGCTAAGCAAGTCATCCAACCTATTAGAGTCGCGTTCGGCTTTCACTTACGATTCATGATATCGACTCCAGAAAGATAGAGCTGATAAGAGAGAAGGTCAATCAATAGGTTTTAGTATTATAGCATCTGTCCTGATAATCCTTATCACTAGGCAACTGATCTCCAAAAGGCGAAATAGTCCCTGAACTACTCCAATATCCTTGTTGCAGACATGAGTAGACCAATGGCAGCCGCTGCAAGTGAGGGAGACGGTCCGAAAACAATTCTTGCTGCGGTCTTGCTTGCCCAGTCTACGGTTCTGGGCTTATCTCTTGGCCTGCGTACCTCCTTGAGGAGCAGTCTCAGTCTTGGTCATCGTCTATGGAAAAGGTCAAGTATAATAGATCGCCGCTGTAGACGTGTCTTCTCAGACATGCTCTATCGAGCTTCTTTCTTCTTGAAAGTATTCGATTGGTTCAGCTGTGTTGTTACCTGTCTTCTGCTCTTGCCTTGTACTCACACTCAATCGACCACCAGGACCAAACAGTGCCAACTGAATCAACAATGTCGTCCGACAAGTTATCACGCGAGGAGACTCGTGTGAAGGCACCATACGAGATGGACCAAGAGAAGGGTGTTCCAATCTATCAAACAACGTCGGGACCTGTAGCAGGAGATGTGTTTGACGAGTCTTACGGGACAACACAACGTGGTCTCAAATCAAGACATGCTCAGATGATTGCTCTGGGAGGCACTATTGGTACTGGTCTGTTCGTAGGTAGTGGCCAGACGCTTGCCAGAGGTGGCCCAGCATTCATCTTGGGATCGTTCATCTTCATGGCTGCGTTGATCTGGATGATCGTTACTGGTAAGCTATCCTATCTACCATTTCGTTCATGACATCTTCTAACAATCTCAGCCATTACTGAGATGTCGGCTTATCTGCCTACTCGTGGTAGCAGCATGACCATGTTTGCAGACCGATTCGTGTCATCCAGCTTCGGTTTTGCTCTGGGCTGGCTATACTGGTATGTTTATTGATCTCAACGTTACACTGCCGTCTTGCTGACACGAACAAAGGTATTCTCTCGGCATCTTGGTGCCATACGAGATTACGGCAGCTGGTCTAGTCATTGAGTACTGGGGGTCCACCATCAACATTGCCGTCTGGATCTCGATCATGCTGGTTTTGATCGTTGCACTCAACCTTTTGCCAGTCAAGTATTACGGCGAGGTGGAGTTCTGGTTCGCTGGAACGAAAGTCATTATGATGGTCGGGCTCTTGCTTGTATCGCTGATTATTTGTCTTGGTGGATGCCCAAACGGAGATCGGCTTGGTTTTCGCTACTGGAACAACCCTGGAGCTGCGAATGTCTACCTCGCCGAAGGAAATACTGGACGCTTCATAGCACTGTTGTCGACCTGGGTGCTCAGTGCATTCCCTTTTGCATTTGCGCCGGAGCTGCTGGTTGCGACTGGTGGTGAAATCGAGGACCCGCGTCGCAATCTCCCCATCGCAGCCAGAAGATACTTCTACCGTCTGATCTTCTTCTACATCTTCTCTGTCCTTGCCATTGGCGTTATCTGTCGCTCAGATGATCAGGCACTAACCAATGGCGGAGTCGGTGCTGGATCCTCGGCTTTTGTGGTTGGCATCAAGAACGCTGGTATCCCTGTCCTAGATTCTATCATCAACGGAGGCATAATTCTCAGTGCTTGGTCATCTGGAAACTCTTTCCTCTACCTTTCTGGCCGAAGTTTGTACTCCCTTGCACTCGCTGGCAACGCACCAGCTTGGTTCAAACACTGCACCAAGAATGGTGTACCAATCCGTGCCATGGGAGTATCATCTCTCTTTTCGCTTCTGGCCTATCTCAATGTCGCAAACTCTGCTAGTGTTGTCTTCAATTGGCTTGTCAACCTCACCAACACTTCAGCCTTCATCTCTTGGATCTGCTGCTGCATCACTTACATACGCTTCCGCAAAGCAATGGTCGCTCAGGACATCCCAGATGCTGATCTGCCGTACCGCAACACACTCATGCAGCCGTGGGGCGCGTGGTTTGCCATGATCTTCTTCACTATTCTGACTTTGATCAACGGCTTCACCGTTTTCTGGCCACAAAACTGGTCGGTCGCTGATTTCTTCACGGCTTATGTTGGCATTCCCATTCCTATCATCATCTATCTTGGTCACAAGGTCTTTTGGGCTAGACATGAGGCTTGGGCTCGTCCACCTTTGGCTGTGGATCTAGTAAGTGGACTTGATGAAGTGATGACTACGTATAAGGAAAAAAAGCCTTATACCAAGTGGTACCACTACATCAAGGTGCTGTGGGAGTAGGCCGATAGAGCTATCGCGGCAGCATGACCTGTTGTAAATAATGACTATCTACGACCTGTATTGGTTCATACATCTGGCTGACTTCTTTGTGTACGTGTCTGGATAATTTCTTTGTGTCCCAGAAGAGTAGAAGTCTGCTATCGAAGATTTTCCAATGTTTGTTTTTGTCCGCGTGAGGCAATCACAGTCGATGTTTCCGAAAGGAAAGGTCAGGGGAAGGACCGCTCTTGTATTCGCACATTCCTTACGACATCACATCTCAATGAAACAAAGCTTCGTCGAATCCATGATCACAAAGCAAATCTTTGTCTTCAACCGCATCCAGAAACCTTCACAGCACGATGATCAGAGGAACAAAGCGATACCCGACCTTTTTCCTCCGACACATTCCTCGGCACCAAAGATGCTGTGCAGTGGTGTCTTCCGCTTGCGGATATGCTCCATACGCTTGCACGTCTTTGTTCTGGCCCTAGAAGATGGCGATGTCCTTGATAACCTTGTCTCTGCCGTCACAACCAGCAGTCTACAACCTACTACCACTCGTCTTGTCTTAGCGATAAAAAGCGACTTGCAAAATGGCTAACATTCCGCCAAATAGACCACGAAACCCATATCGACTACCACCCCATGTCAGGTCCGGAGATAATGGACGAGTAGGCATCATCTACGACGAATGGAACGAAAATGTCAATGAGTGGCTCCGTGATCATCCGGGATTTCTACCTCAGACCTACCTTCCTGATGGTCAGCCAGCAGACGGCCGGTTCCGAGAAATATGGCGCGAAATAATGGCTGTAACAGAACTCATCATGGATACTCGAACATTCCATGATCCAATGGGCCCTTTGGGCAACATTGGAAAAGTTCGAGCGGAACTTAGATATGTCGTACAAAGAGCTGGAGATATCAAGAATGCGGTATGTCTTGGGTTGGGCTCGATTCGCTATGCAAGTCCTTGGACATACAACCTCCACTACGTTCAGCAGTGTGGTGTGTTCTTTGCTATATGCCAGATGATTGAAGAGAAGCAGAAGATGGAACTAGGATCGCTACCAGTCATCTTCCAAGATCCAGCTTTCCAGATTGAAGACCGAATGATCCTCGAGCAGATCGGTCGTCAAACCATCGTCAGCAGTCCTGAAGCAAACAACCACATGAACGTACACTCGTTCGTCTATGCACCTCATTTCCCGGCCAACTACCTTTTCGACACAATTCTCAGAGAAGGTTATGAGCCAGAATTGTTGTACACCAACACTTTCCACGGCAGCTTGGGTCCCATCGGATGGTTGATCACTGACAGCTACCTCAAAAAAGTATACTGGACTCGAGACACAACCATCAACCAGCAGTCAGTCAACATGTACAACGCCGCCAGACGTTTTCTCGAAACTCGCGAGGGACTCGTGTATTGGGGAAATTATGCACACGAGTACAAAAACCCAGGACTGGCAAGAATCTTGATGCAAGCCTTTTCCAAGTCCTCTTTTTACGTGCGTAAAGACGAAACGGCACCCAAAAGGCCTAACGCCAAATATGTTTTTAGAAACTGGAATGAAATTCCTCCTTGGGAATGAGTACTGCATCTTAACGCTTCTGCCACTCAGAAGCGAGCTGATTCTGAACACACAGCCAAGGTCGATCTCTCAGAAGAGGTCAAACGCGCTGGAGATTGACAGCTCGAACATGAGGAGGACAAACTCGCGATATTCAAAAATCGCCTTGATTAGAATCATCGAGACACAACTCGCTGTGGTTGGGCTGTGTGGCTAGAGACGTGAGGATTGGGATTTTGGGTTGGAGTCTCGATGCGTTTTTGTGAGATTGTCGTGATTGTTGCCATTTGTCACATAGATAGAACTCAGTTATACTTGGAATATTCATCACTAGAATACTTTGTCGATAGTGTGACGTGTGCCCCTTGGACGCTATGGAAGGTATAATCCATACCTGATCAAATGCATCCTTCCGACTTGGTTAATTATATAGCATGGCTATTCTTCCTGACTTGGTCTTCCTCGCCACAAGATGGCGGCTACCTTGTACAACTTGTGGGTTCGGGTCTCAGACGCGCCTGCCTCTGACCCTATGGCAGTGAAGTCGTTTAGCACTGAAGCGTCAATCGGAAGTTTCACAGCTTCTATCGGTGTCAAATCGTCGGCCTCAGTCAAGACTGCACCTTCAAACATTGTTGAGCATTTGGATGTCAAGTCAGAGGTTGATTCAACAGAAGATGCTCTCAACATAAGTCTACTGTGGCAGCGCGTCCCATCATACCGGCACTTCAACCAGCACGTTCAGAAGTAGGTTTGAAAGCCAGCATATACGCGAGCGCAAGGAGAGAGTCAGCGCCGAGCAACACACAGAGCCCGATCAACCGGGCTTTGGGTCCGCAAAACCTTCCAAGCTGAAACAGGACGGATAAGCTGAAAGGTAGATAAGGTACTCGATATGTGTTGGTTCGTCTTGATGCAACTTGTGTGTTTGCTCGTCTGTACAGCAGTGATGTGTTAGTTCATGTCAGGATACTTCAGCGATGTATCAGGGGTAGCAGCATACAACAAAGATGTGTTCAGGACTCGAGGTGCTCTTCACGTATGCAAGTTCGTTGCACGTTATTCTCATAGATAAGTAGAGCTTGAGCAAATCGGGTTGTTCCCAAACAGACGATCGCTTTCGTGCAGATCTCGCAATGAGACTCGAGCGATCACGAGTAGACCCAAAATGTGGAAAATAGCTATACTCGTAAACAAACGGAGGTTGAGTGGTTCGAGAATTGTCGTTCTTTCTGCGGTTTTCCGAGTCAAAGCGGTTGGCGGTACGATGCCCGAATAGTCGTTCCGGAGCCACGGTAGAGGAGTGAAACTCGCCCACATTCAAACAACCAAGCACATACAGCACATCTTACGACAAAGATGATTGGCAATATGGCTCCGGCAGTGGAGCCTGACCAACGAAAACTTGAGGTCGCACTCGGCCACAAAGTCGATACCGCAGTATTCAAAGCGCTATGCAGCAAGTATGCACCAACACCAGCACTCGACAAGAACCACCAGGCTGGAGGACAACCTCATGGATCAAAAGGCGAGCAAAATGGACGTCCGAACGGAATGCACACCCACAGACCATACAGCGAGCAAAATGGACATTCGAACGGAGTGCACACCCACAGACTGAACAGCGAGCTGACCGGAGGCGCGAATGGAGTGCATGACCAAAGCCCGGCTGGCCAAGCGAGAACCCCATCTCACGCTCAGGCACTACTTGGCGTGTCCAAGGACATCGAGGGCACACTCGAGGAGATCAGAGAAGAGCCTGAGTGGCAAGAATTTCGAGACCAGATCCAGACAGTTGTGAAGCAGACGACCAACGTTCAGACGATGATTTGCTTGGGCTTGGGAAACTGGGTCCCCCGAGAATCCTTCCATCGCGCGAATTGTTTTGTCGTCCAGTATGCGGTCTTTGTATACATGTGCGAGAAAGTCGATGAGAAGTGGCGGAACCAGTGCGCATCCAATGGCACCGTTTACGAGCCAGTCAGACGATACTTCCAAGATCCTGCTTTCAACGAACAGACAAAATACCTTCTACAAGATGTACCACGTCCGAACGAATCACCCATCAACACCATCATAGTCGACCTAGCAGCGTCCAAGATGATCAAGAACGACAAGAACACCTTTGTGTTCGCACCTCACCTGAACTGCAACATCTGGCCCGGAGTTTTGTCTCTTGATCCACAGGTCTTCATCGGCAACAGCCCCCTAGGTTTTGGCGGACGGGACATGGCGATGATGGAGACTTATATCCAAGAGTGTGAGATCACCAACAGTGACGAAGTGGGTCCGCGATTCAACGCCTTGCTGGCCAGTTTCAAGGCAACGGATACGGAGTATGATCAGTCAGAATTGGAGCAGGGCCCTGTAGACCCAGACCACCTCGCCAATCTGACAATCTATCAGCGTTCGAACTGATCGGCTCCATGCGAGGTGCAATCCACCGCCAACGAGCTACGAGGACTCACTTTTGGACCATAGAACGGTGCAACTGCTTGTCGACAGTAATAGAGAGTTTTTGGACCAGGATCAAATGCAGGAGACCATATCACAGACTAAGTGGTTTGTCTGAGGATGAGAGCAGTCTCATATTGTTGCAAATTGATGGCGCCCGCGGACCATACGGTGATAGCTTGCACTCTTGGCCGGGACGTGGATGAAGAAAGAGTGATGTATCCGATAACATTCAGCCAAGCACCGGTCTGGAGGTTTTGTCGATCAATGGTGTCGAGTAGCTGGGTGATGTCGACTTGGGCGGTGTGGTGTTCTTGGTCAGGGAAGTGGTGAAAGACGAATAACGAAGCAGTTGGTTCATGGTATTGGTTTACACTTTTACACTCAGAGAAATTGCAGAATACAAAAGACGATTGGATACCTACCATCCAAGAAAACGAACCTTGTCACCTAGAAACAGCGAGTGAAGTTGACTGATGGCGCAGAGCCGACTTGGTAATGGTGATGAATTACTCATGTTCTCAGGCCGTGGCAATCATCGAGAGATGTGGCAGATAATGGCCGTATATCGTCAACAAAAGGCAACGATGGTGAAGCCTAAGTGGAAGGTGGTTCTTTCCTTGATTGGTGCAGATTGGTGGCGTTCGATTGGTCGGCGTGTCAAATCTCCAGGGCTTGGCATCTGGGTGCGTCATGCTTCATAGCAGACAGTGGGAGGCAGCCAGCAGGACAAACACTTCTCCACAACACAATCTCGACCACGATCACACGCCTATCGCCCTCAACTGCTGCTGTATACTCCGACTCACCTAGCCCTGCTATTTGTGCGACCCTCTGCTCCGCTGTCCACCACCGCACTCCCCTACTACCCCGCCATCACACGAGCACACACGTCCCCCACCTTCGTGCCCGACCATCGCCATTCGCTATAGCCTGCGTCTGTAGCCGACAGGACCTCCGCCTCTACGTCCACAAGCGCCACTACACCTAGCATCTGAAAAAATGTCCGGCTGGGGGTTGGGAGGTTGGTTTGGCGGCAACTCGGCCGCCAAGAAAGATGCCCCAAAGAAGGCCATTCTGCAGTTGAGGAGCACCCTCGAGATGCTGAACAAGCGCGAGAAGCACTTGCAGAATCAGATGGATGAGGAGGACCAAAAGGCTAGGAAGTTTATCAACACAAACAAGACTGGTACGCGCACCTCGCCCATAGCAACTTGCGCCGCCCTCTAACCCGTCTTACAGCCGCCAAGAACGCCCTGCGAAAGAAGAAGCAACTTGAGACCACCTTGGAACAAACATCCGCCCAGATCATGAACCTCGAGGGTCAAATCGCGAGCATCGAGACGGCCAATATCAACAAGGAGACCTTGGACGCTCTGGGCAATGCCTCCAAGGCCATGAAGACCATTCACGGCGGCTTGACGATCGACAAGGTCGATGCTACCATGGAAGATCTCGAAGAACAACATGCCATCAGCAAGGAGATTGCCAGCGCTCTTACTCAAGGCTCCACCGCAAATGCTGTAGACGATGATGAGCTCGAATCTGAGCTTGCTGACCTTCAACAAGAGGAGCTGGATAACACTATGCTCAAGACTGGTACCATGCCTGTGCACGACCAGGTCCACCGCATGCCTAGTGTCAACAACACCGAACGTGAGTCTTGCACATATGTACTGTTTGCTTCCAAGTACTGACTGTCCACAGCGAGAGGCAAGGCACCCGTCCAGGAAGAGGAAGACGACGAGGAGGCCGAGCTCCGGAGATTACAAGCTGAGATGGCCATGTAATCTCGCATGTTCCTTTCTCTTCTTCTCGCTACATGTTCGACTGCAAAGACCATATTAACTTCGAGGCATACCCTGGTTCTGTTCTGTTTTTCCCTGGGGCGGGCGTTAAGGTGCCACGGCTACGACTTTCACTCTGAGGTGGGGTCTGCTTCTGTCGACATAGCAATTTCGCGACTACAATTCGATTTAACAACCTTTCTCTGCTCTTGTTGTTCCTAATGTTCCTCCTAGATTTGTACCCATACATGCTGTTTCCAACAGCTATTACACTCTCTCCATCCAACACTCTGATTCCAAATTCAATTCTAGCCGGATTCATCATATCTTCCAGGTAAGCTCCTGTAACTATTGATTGATATCGGGCTGTGTTGCCGAATGTATGATGGCCAGAGGCACGATTGTGCATGCTTTGAAAGCTGCGCGCATTTCAAAGTTGCTCGTAACAACGCAAGCAAAACCATACGGCTGCGGAAAGACTGGATCAGATGTGTACTTCAAGGGCACTTCTGATGCATGCACTGCTCTCGTTTCTCGTTCACCTCGAGATGTTTAAGCATTTAGTGCCGATCTCATACTGATGTCTGTTCAACATGTCAGACTCTGAATGCCTGGATTGCGTCGACAACAAACCTTTCATGGCTAGCATGTCACTAGGTGTGCTAGACTCCATCGCAACTGCCTTCTTCGTGATGAGGAAGATGAGCAAGCAGAATACGTGCGTAAATAGAGACAGGAAGAACATTGTAGTAATTATGCTCGGGCTTTGATGAAAGGTAGTAGAGGGTAGATTGAACGAATCTTGGGTATCTGTTGCGCTTTTACATAGCTGCATCTACAATGACGACGAACGTATTGAACTACCTCTTCAAGATGTTGGGGTCATCCCCACACATGGTATGAGTAGAAGAAAAAGTAAACTTGCTAGGAGATGTCCATGTAGAGTAAGCTGTGTTACGTTGATCCAATCCGCGATGAGAGGGCTTGATAAGGCTTTATGCTCGGGTAATCTTGAACATCTTGCTTCTCGAATGAACTCATCTATCTATTGAGTATAACTTTCTATCTTTGTAAGTTGTGGCCCAGATCTTAGCTATCTATTGCTGTGAGAATGCGAACATGAAAAGAAGTAAAAGATCGAGATATCACATCGTCGCTGTCAATCGCAGGTAGATGCTTAATATACCGAAGCTGTCAACAACCGCCGACCTCGGGTGGGGGTCCGCTCACAGTGCAACTCTAGCCGATTAACAACCACCACCAGTCATCCCGCCGGGTGTGTCATCCAGCTTTCTCAATTCCTATCAATGACCATACAGATGGATTTGCAATCAACATGTCCGACCCCAAAGCGACCGGCGCTGGTGGATCAAAATCGCGAACGGGATGCTCGGAGTGCAAACGGAAACGCGTGAAGTGCGATGAGGGCAAGCCTAGTTGTGGAAGGTGCAAGAGACATCCCGAGCGATGCTCGTATGAGTTGAAGTTGTCCTGGACACAAGGGCGACCTTTCAAGAAGCCGAGGACGAAGGAGCCTTGGGTCATAAACCTGGGTGCAAGTGTTGCAACTTCCGATCCTGATGCGACGCAGCCTGCCTCTGTCGCTCCAGCCGAGGAGGAAAATGCTGATAAGGCAACTTCGAGCGCTGCGCCGCGACTACTATCACTTCCAGAAATCCCACAGAATGACATAGAAACATCAAATGGTGAGTGTCTTTGTATGACCATTGCTCCAACCGACATGCTCATATTATCATAGCGTTGCAACCTTTCGACGACTCTATTGGCCTCGATGACTACGAAGACTCTTTTCTTCTCCCTGAAGACAGTACACTCGCAGATACGAACCTACTCGATGATCTTGACTTCGAGCCAGCTGATGAAACCATTGAGCGAAATGTTTCTCTTCTGCCTTTCCAGCACTACTCCCCACCGAGTAAGTTGTTTGATTGCTAACCCCATCCGAGTTTGCTAACACATGCAAGCTCTACCACCTTCCTTGAGCCAGTACCCGCTCTTGTGTCCATCTGAATCTCCTAATGCTTACTTCTTCCTTCATCATTATATCACACATACATCGCTTACGCTCTTCCCACTGATGGCACCTTCAATACATCAACAGGTTCTAACGGTCGCTGCTCAGACACCGCATTTACTCTCGGCAGCTCTAGCGCTGTCTTGCGACCAAGTACGGCGCCTCCGAGGAAATGACTCGATTGAGCTACAGAACCGAGCATCCTTCTTCTTACGAAAGGCCATCACCGGTCTACGGAAAGCGATGAACGATCCAACAGAGGCACCTACTTTCTCAACCATATGCACTGTTCTCTTTCTCTGTACGAATGAAGTTATGGCTGGAAACACTATGGCCATGCGTACCCACCTCAACGGTGCAGAACACCTGCTGTCACTTGCGCTTGGAAAATCGAGACACGAAGCAGTCACAGATCTAGATGACAAGAAACTGTTCCTCGTCCGCTGGTTTGCTGTCGTAGATATATTCGCCAGCATTATGAGTCTTGACAAGACCACCTCATCAGACGGCCAATTCTGGTCGATAGGTGCTCCAAGCGGTACTTCCTCGCCACAGTACATTGACGAGTTTGTCGGTTTCTCACTTGAGTTGATGCCAGTCCTTGCGCGAATAGGTCGTATGGCACGTCTGCAACGCCGTCGCAAGTCCTTGGGGTCTTCGCTGGGCTCGGGCTATGCTGAGATGGCTGATGATCTGGACATGCTCTTGGCAGACAACATCTTACTTACTGAACAACAGCTTTCCCTCCTGTTCACCCGCGCTTCGTCACCTTCGCTCTCACATACTCAGGATCCTGTGCTTGTGGATGAGGCTGTCTACGTACACCAAATGTTTGTACATGCCGCACTTTTGCACTTATACCGTCGTGTACAAGAGCTTCCCGAGCTCGATCCCAAGCCTGCAGTAGCACTGGCTTCTATGCTAGATCTACTGGGTAGATTGCGGCCAGAATCGCCCGCTAATGTTCTGATTCTTTGGCCGCTGTTCACAGCAGGGTGTGAGGCTGAAGATCCAGAGTTGAGAGGTTACATCGAAAATTGTATGAATCGTATCCGCAACTACGGTTGGGGAAATGCAGATGCCGCTTTGGCGGCCTTACGAGCCTACTGGGATCAAGGCAATGGTGAGCGCTGGGATGTGTTCCTGGAGCGCAGAGGCTTCGATGTTGTGTTGTTCTGAGAGTTCCTCCGGATCCAAATTCGAGCAATTATTTAGGGATATGGTAGAAATATGTATCACTGGCAGGAAACGTCGAGCAGAAGAAGGAAAGATCGATGCACATCCGAAAACCGCTTACAGACACGGAAGCAGCTAGCGATGATACGCCCCTTCCTTTCCTATCTGGCATCACTTCACATGTTTATCTTATGCGGAGAGGCAGGGGCGACATGCAAAAAACAGTCGGCAATCACCCAACAAGGAAGGCATGATCGCCATGATAGATTGAAGTCACCAACACGAAGCATGAAACGTGAAAATCAGAGGCGGAAGTGGAAAAAATGGGGGTATTTGTGATTCTCAAGAGTGTTCCAATAGTGTGGCCTCCGCTGTATGTGATGAAACGCCTTTGCCTAACCCATTCTTTTCTTCATGCATTGAGAAAACAACACGCCTGAAACTCATCCACTCCATCGCTTGAAAGTAAAAATGAACACCTCCCTCCCTCCACGAGGCGTTTATTGTGCCTCATGATGTATAACTCCGAGAAAAGCAATAATGTTGAAGGAATTAATAGAACAAAAACAGCAAAGGTAATGCGAATAACAACGCCTCGTAAACTTCGTTCCCTGCGTCAGTACCTAGTCGTGAACGCCTCTAGGCTTGCTGCTCGTCCGTCTTCTGCTTCTTGACTTCGTGGTCACCGTCATCATCGATCTCGATTGGTCGCTTCAATCCTCCGTGAGCGTTGGGGTCTGCTGGAGGCGTCGGTGCCACAGGTGCTGGCGTCGGTGTAGCAGCCGGAGCGATCGATGAGGACTGTACTGGCGCTGCTTGTGCCTGAGGAGCCACTGAAGCTGGTGTAGTGGTCGAATAGACAGGCGCAGGGGTCTGTTGCTGTGCCGCAGGAGCAGGTGTCGGCATCTGCGACGATGTAGATGCTGGGATTGGCTGAGGTACAGGTTGAGAAACAGGGGCTGTCTGAGTCGCTGCAGGAGGTGCAGGAGGTTGTTGAGCAGTTGCAGGAGCTTGTTGAGTCGACTGACTTGAAGCTGGTGCAGGAGACGGTTGCGTTGGCTGAGCCGGAGCAGGAGCAACAGGATTTGAGGCGACAGGAGTCGAAGTCTGGGCCTGTGCTACCTGTGTTGTTGCAGTCGACAGGGGTTGAGACGGCTGAGTGAATGTCGGCCTGGGTGCTTGCACTTGCGGTACGGAGGGTGTGGGCGCGAGATTGGGGCGAGCGTGAGGCGTCTGTTGCTGTCCTGCTGGAGGCGGCATTCTTTGCTGCTGCGCGGGCTGTGGCTGCGCGTAGGGACCAGGTCTAGGTGCAATACCTTGGTGTGTCGGTGGTCCTTGATGATAAGGAGCAATTGGTGGACCTTGTCTGAAAGGCTGCGCACCAGGCATAGCTGTTTTGAGCGCTTCGGCCAGCGCCTGTTCTGAGCTGGATCCTTGTTGCACAGGATGGGGTCCTGTATTGGGCCGTTGACCCATCATGGGCTGAGAGCCTGGCATACTCTGTTGAGGTGGCTGACTGGGGGCACCTTGTGGTTGTGAAGCTGGGCCCAGCGCAGTTTGTGGGGCACCTGGCTGCACCTGACCTTGAGGTGGTCCACCTTGAACAGGACCCGGGCCATTAATCTGAGGCTGTGCAGGAGCAGCAGATGCTGTCTCTGCCTGTGTAGAGGTGATGATATTCTGGATAGCTTTGTAAAGCTTTTCCTCTTCCTCAGACTCGAAGGGACCGTGCTCTTGATCACGGCGAATGTGTCTGTTGGTGGCCTTTCGGAAAATCGCTCTGTGTTTGTCCTGCTCTGGGCCTTGGAAGTTACTCAGATATTTCTTGTGGTAGTCCATAATATTATCGATCATCTTCTCAGACGTAATCCCACTCTGGTTGTGTGCCGGAGGAGGAGCCTGACCAGGTGCCGGGGCCATTACAGGTCGAGGAGGCTGCGGCTGTCCTTGACCAGCGTATTGTGGCTGCGTGCCAGGCGGTCCTGGAGCTTGACCAACTCCAGGCTGATACGGCTGACCTGGAGGCGGGTGGGGAGCTTGACCGGGCTGCGATTGAGGCTGCTGTGGTTGGCCTTGCTGCCCTGGAGCTTGTGGTTGACCAGGTTGTGCCTGCGACGGCTGCGGCGGTTGGCCATAAGCATTACCGGGTGGTCGAGGGGGTTGTGGGTAAGGAGCATATGGGGCTCTACTCGGTGGGCCATAAGGCGATCCAGCGGCGGCGGTACCCGGTGTGGTTGAGGCATACGGAGAGTAGTAGGTACCAGGCTTTTGCTGCGTAGTCGGGACAGGTGGTCGTGCCACGTTCTGTACGGTTGGCGGACCGTAAGGTGTACCGTAAGGGCTTGGTCTGGCATAAGCACCATACGCAGGAGCCGCAGGATGACCGTATGGGTACTGATTGTTCGGGTAGTAGGGGTATTGCTGTTGCTGAGATTGTCTGTTGTCCGGAGGCGGAGTTGGAGCCTTCCGTTTCTTCTCCTTATCGATCGAAACATTGGGGTTAATCTTCCAAAGTCTGCCTTTACCAATCTTGCCAGCTTCCTCGAAAGCCTCACTACTGATGAGATTGTGTCGGACACTACTCTGCCAGCCATGAGTTGTACTCCTGTACTTGAACCATGGATACATCTTCTGCATGGCGTCGTAGATCTGTTGCAGATCCATTACACCAGTCGGAGCCTTGGATAGTGCCTCGTGGATAAGAACGACATACGTTTGGGTCGGTTTCTTAAGCTCTTCCTCGGTGTACTCTGATTCGGGTTTTTGTGGAGATGGGGACTTGACAATCCTTTTCGGCTTGTTCGCATCCTTGTCTGGTGTTGGCTGAGCAACTAGAAGACCTCCCTCAGTCTTGACCTCGACCGAAGGTGTGGCGTTATTGTGCTCTTGGATAGCCATCAGTGCCGGATCAATCTCGACAGACTGGCTGAGATGTTCTCCTTCACGTCCATCTTCTGGTTTAGAGTCTTTCTTGGTGGTACTACCGCCTTCAGCTCTGGCAAGAGCTAAGAGTTCGGCGAGAGGCGGAACGACCTTGCCTAGCTTTTGCAACTCCTTAGTCTTGCGCTTGATGATTGCCTCATCACGTTTGGACATGACACCGTTCTTGGGAGGTCTTCCCGGACCTTTTCGCTTTTGAGGAATCTCCTCTGGTGCCAGGCCGGCGAGAATTGAACCAGGAGGTAAATCGGTAGGGATAGCGGGAGGGGTTTGAGACGGAGTGACTTGCAACGCTTGAAGAGCCTCATAAGAGTCGGGCTCAATCGACGGCTTGATATCGACAGGCTGGGACGGAGGTGGCATCTCGGTCGTGGTTACAGCAGATTCCCTTCTCTCTTCGAAGACAGGTGGAACGACCTCGGGCTGCTTGGGTGTGACAATCGTCTTCTCGGCAGGTTGAATGTCCTTTGGCTTTTCGGTCTTGTCGCTTGTTTCTGTCTTTTGAGGTAGGGGCACTTTCTGTACTGGCTTGTCGACCTTGTCCACCTTGGGTGTTCTGGGCATCTTTTCTGCCTTTTCCGCTCTTGGAGGCTTGTCGGTCTTGATGGATTGCTTGCCAGACTTTGATGGTCTTCTTTCCTTCTCTTTCTCTTTCTCCTTCTCCTTCTCCTTATCCTTCTCCTTCTCCTTCTCCTTCTCCTTGACTTTAGCCTTCTCGGGTGCCTTTTCCTTCTCCTTTTCTGGTTCCTTTTCTTTCTCTTTATCCTTGATCTTTTCCTTCTCTTTCTTCTTCTCTTTCTCCGTGTCCTTCTCCTTCTTGTCTTCCTTCTCAACAGGCAGTCCAGCAACGGCGGGGAAATTCTTCTTGAGCTTGAACTTGAGCTTGACAATCCTACGTGGTCGCTCCTTCTTCTGCACAGGGCGTTTGAGGCGCAGAGGCTCGTCTTCAGATGATACGTCTTCCTCTTCGTAATCGTGACCGAAAGTAGCGACACTGTCCAAGTCGGACAGAGAGCTGTCCGTATCAGAAAGGATGTGGGCGGGCTCTTCCTCTTCGTCTTCATTACGAGCGTTGTCTGGCAGCTTGAAGACGATGGTTATACCTTGGATGAGAATCTCACTTCCGTGGTGCAGCTTGACCAAAGAGCCTCTGTCGACATGGGTGTCATCATGGAACACACCATTCCTACCATTAACAAGCATTTCCCAGTAGGCCTTCTGCAGATTGTACTCGATGCGGATGTGTTTGCGCGAGATATTCTTGAATGATTGACCGGCCTGGGGATGGATCGGAATGAAAGGACACTCGTATTCGAAGGGCTTGTCTTGTTGAGGCTGCCAGTCGAGCGAGAGGTCGTACGGGTTGGTAAGAAGCGATGTAGGATCGACAGAGTGGGACGAGTTAGTCGAGCGAAACTGCTTGCGCTTGCGCCTTTTGGACTCTTCGTTCTCTTCGCTGTCGTATTCAATGTTAACACCAACAATGCCACCACTTTCGCTGACATTGCTGCGGGCAATATGGCGACCCTCATCGTCCATGTTCATTTCCGCATCTTGTTCCATTTGGACATCCCGGTTCAACTTCATCTTGTGTCTTCGACCTGCCTTTCGCTCAAACTTGGCAGCATTTAGATCACGACCCAATTCGACAGCATAGGTATTAACATAGAAGTCGCCATCGGGAAACTGCAGCTTCGCAAAAGCTTGCATGGGATCGTTCTGAGCGTCTTGTACAGGAGCAGCCTCTTCGGCTTCGTATGAGGCAAGAGCAAGGTCGGCCGGGAAAAGAGAGTTCGTCGGCAGGTTCAGATCAGCGACTGCATTTTCAAGCTCGGAATAGTCTTTGATTGGTGTTTGCGGTTGAAGAGGTTGCGACTGATCTAGGGGATCCACAGGCTGGTCCAAGTGATCAGTAGGCTCGTGCAGTGGGAACGACTGTGGTAGGTCCGGATTGTCAAGCACGGTTTGATCGGGCAAGTGCGGCTGTGTCTCTTGTGTCTGGGAGAGTGTTTGCTGCTCGGTCTGCGTCTGTGTCTGCAGGAGTGCTCCTGGCTCGGCTTGTTCGGGTTGGCCAGCCGTAGCCGAAGCCTCTTGTTGGTGTTCTGGTTCGTCTTCGAAGTCTTCGGGGAATAGCGATTGTGCTAGGGACATAGGCCTCGATGGAGGCTTGGGGCGACTTTGCACAGGTTCGGGTAACGGTTGCGAAAGAGGATCTGATTGCGACTTTGAATCAAAGGTTTGAACGTCTGAGGCAGGTGGTACTGCATGGTTGTTGTCTGGTCGGGGACTTTGTTGCGCAACTTCCCTGGCTGCTTGATTGTCGTCCTTGGAGGTTGGCGGCGGCGCAAAGCTTCGTTGTTGTTCGAGTTGGGTCGTTCCTTCGTCCAGCTTGTCCAAGTCGGTATCCAGTTCGGGCCATGGCGAGTTCAGGGGAGAGGGCGAGGGTGCTTGGGGAGTTTCGTAGTCATGAGGCGCAAAGGCAGCATGCCCGAGACTCGTTGCTTCCACTTCCATGACCGTCGGCGGCGTGATAACATGTCTCTAGGGCTTTGTGATTCCGCGCATTCACTATGACTGACGCTGGCGCATGCGTCTACTGTGCGCAACTGATTCCGACCGAGTAATCTGTATAGAAGATCGACTTTTCTTTCGCGATCCAAACTCTGACCGTCTGGAACACGCTGTCAAGCCCTCTGCCCTCTCTGAACCCGCGGGCCAAGAAGATCAATTGCCAGGCGGTGAAGAATCATGGACCCGCTGCGGGATCTAACTTCACTCCCGCTTTTACCTTCTCAAACCGTGACATGTCTAGGTACCTATTTGCTTGTGTCTTTTGCCTTTTCACACCAGCCGGTTGTTATTGGCAAACAAGACTTGTCTTGAATGAATGATCTATCTCTTTACTGTCATTATCTAGTTGTATATCTTTCTGATGAGCTCTATATCGGTTTATGTTTGTTCGTTGATCACTGATGTAAAGTTACATGAGTGAATTCAACGCCAAGCTTAGATCGGTCCATCGTGGTGTGCTTCCGATTGGCTGTTTAGCATCTATGGCCTTTTTACTTTGCTCGAGGTAATCAATATTTTGAATGTCGATTGTTTCCTCGCGCCTAATGCCGTACAGCCTAAACAAAGCTCTGCTTTCAGATCTGGATCTAAAGAGCTCAAGTTTAGAATATATCTGTCTTCGATTTGTATCCCCAGCTGGGTGGGCTGAAGTCCTAGTTGTCAGACGTCCAAGTTGACGAATGGTCTCCAGAAAACAAGAAGACCAGTTTAGAATGCAACTGATTGCTCCCACCTGAAATTTAGCGTATCGCATGTAGTCTGGCAGAGTGTGACTTGATAAATGAGATATGTTTTCAAGCATAGCTAACTTGTTGACTTGCTTGGAAGCATTTTGCAACTAGATGGTAGTTCAGACAGGGTCGTCCAAGTAGCAATGCCGAGCCGAGGCTATCCCGTTCTGTATTTGAATCTTGATCTCTCATAATTGAGGCTACACTTGTCTACAACTATACTCAATCCTTGTTTCAAATGCCTCCAAAGTCAAAAGCAAAGGCTACAAAACCTTCTGCTGCACCTGCAGCAAAACAAACACCCATCGCCCGTCCGGATTGGCCAGCCCTTGTACCTGTATCTCCAGCTTCAGATCTTGCGTGCTCAACTCTGTTACCCGCTCAGATATTGACAATACCTCGCCTCTTCACTGCATCATTGAGTGCCAAATACGTCTCATTCTTACGATCTCTGCCACTTGTCACAACTCCTGGACGTCCAAAACGCGGCGATGCTGTGCGCGTCAACGATCGATACCAAATTGACGATCCAGATTTCGCACGCCATCTGTGGGAACAGACTGCACTTAAAGAATTGGTTACGGCAGGTGAAATTGATGGAGAGTCAATCGACGACAAGCAACGTCAAGAATTATTCGGCGGCGAAATTCTAGGTCTCAATCCGAACATCAGAATCTACAGATACTCGGAAGGACAATTTTTCGATCAGCATTATGACGACTCTAACAACTTGATGTTTACCAAGGAAGATGGTATCAACGTTCCGGCAAAGACGACATGGACATTGTTGTTATATTTGACGACGTGCGGAGGAGGTGAAACTGTCTTCTATCCTGATCCGCCATCCAGAAAGGCAGCTCCTCCACCACCAGTTGAGGCAAGCCCAGAAGTAGGCCTCGCGTTGTTGCATCGCCACGGCAAAGAGTGCATGGTTCATGAAGGGCGTGAAGTGACCAAAGGCGAAAAATGGATCATCAGAAGCGACTTGTGTGTCAAGCGATGAGGTCGTCGCTTGCCTTTGCACAGATTTTGAATCCTGTTGTTGAGATTGAGCTGGCCGCAGGTTAGCGGAGAAAAAGTTATTTGCGAAGGTACAGACAGAGGAAAGAGCTTGCTCAACCACTCGGATCCAATCACGAGCTTATACCGAAGCTTTCGAACACTCGCAACACTTGGAAATGGAAACAGATACCTTTCAAAATTGTCAGAGTGCTTGCAGACATGGTGCTACGAGGGCAACAAGTATCCACTATCACACGCATGGGACAGCTATATCGGAGTTCTGCGTCAAAGCCACGCAGCACACGAACAATACCACTGTCGCATCCCCTCCGATAAAATCCCCTGAAACCACCTGGATCACGAAAACAAGAAAAAACACAACCAATACAAACCATGACAGAAGCAAGGCGTGGATGTGGTGCAGTCTGCATGTCTACATGTTCGCAGACAAAGCTTCCGCCACCAACCCATATATACTTTAAAAAAAGGACCCCTGTCGTAGGCACCCCCACTCAGCTCGGTCAAGTACAGCATCCTAGATGGTACAGTGGGTAAAGTTTGCGCCACATAATTGAAGGGCTGAAAGCTCGCGAGTTCGAGCCGCGACGTCGTGGATGGCTACCACGCTTCACTTTCCTTCCCCAAAGCGCGGCACCTTTGGTTTTGCTCCTCGTCCACAGCTTTTGCTGATTCTTCTTACCTGACAGCTCTTCTTTTTCTTTGTTAATTCAGAAGTACCTCTGGTTCTTGTATTGGATTATATATGGTTACACAATAGGCCATGAAGAGTCTGAACCACCACAATTAGATGTCTATCAAAATGCACGATATCATATGAAATTAAGCGTCGTCCACTGAAAGCCCAATAGAGATTTTCTTTTCCTTTGGCTCTCTGTGGACACATTTCTAGTTAGTAAACCATGGTGCATTTTGATAGATACCTGAAACAAGGAGTTGCGTCTAGCAGAGTGTAAAACTGGATGGGCAGAACAATGTACCTCTCATATTCATAACACCTGGAGGAGTCATCTATAGAAATGCATGATAGATTCTTGAAATCGGGGAGGTACAGAGAGCGATCGGACGGGCAACCAGGAAGAGTGTCAGCTTGCGCGTAACACCTCGGCTAGTGACCAAACCTCTTGCTCTCAGATTCATATCTTCTCTAACTTCTTGTCTTATTCATGGTATTCTCAAAAGTTGATGTTTCTGTTTGATGTGCTTCTCCTATCCCGACGTCTTTCAAATTTATTTCAGTATCTTGGTCCAATACATAGAAACTTCTGGCCAGACCCGGACTGAACATATGTTTTTAAACAACTTGTTTGTCGGTCTGAGGTGATTAGTCGCTACCGCAAGCCTATATCCACAATCTCATCGAAGCGAAGAGAGTCTAGCAAAATCTTCGAGCAACAAGCAGGATGCAAGCTATGCGACAACGTCGTATACATTGAGAGATCGTAACGTGCGATTAACACCATAAAGAGAGGAACAGAAGGGCAAGTAAAGTCTGCTTGAGCAATAGTCATTTCTATGCATACCGTCGTAATTATATCTGATCTGCTACCAAGACTCCCTTTTTGTACGCCGTATCTTTGCAAAGAATTTGCTAGCAATTGCCAAGTCCCTCCCATCAAGCATGTGTATCGTCCATGTATGTGTCATCCTCAGAGTCAGTGTCTTCCTTGACCTTTTTCTTGACCGGAGCGGCATCCATATCCTCGTCGTCTGTACCATCCTCCTTGTGCTCCAAAGCTCCTGCAGAAGCCTCATCCTCAAGGACAGCCACATCTCTTCCTCCAAGGATAGCCTCAAAACCTTCCTCACTCTGGTGAATGACGTCCTCGATTGTGCCTCTCAAGCTGCGCTCCCATTTGGGCATCATGATTTCGTCAACGCGGACGTTGCTCAAAACCTGAAGATAATCTCTACGCATTCCAACGAAAACCTGATCAGTGCGGTTGGCCATGTGCTCTTCGACATCCTTAACGAGTTCCGTAATCATGTTGCGAACGACTTGAGTGGCTCTTTGAAACATGGTGTCCTTCTGAGCGGTAACATGGTTGGTCATGTGGGTCTTCATTCTATTGTATTGACCCGGTCCAGCTTCTGCCGTGCAGATGTTATAAACAATGAGCATGGCGTTGCACACATTCGGAGTGAATTCACGGTTGATGTCGCGCTAGCGCTCGTTGATCAGCTCAGTCGTCTTGCTGCCAAGGTCATTAAACACGGCTTCATAGTTCGAGAGCTGCTGTGAGAGCAGACCAAGGCGTGGGTTGCCTCCATGAGAGAAGGAATGGACTTTAATGGCTTTGTGGAAAGCGCGCAGGTCATTGGAGAATCCCTTGGCACACGCCTTAAGAATATGCGGGAGACGACGCTAGAAAGCCTTCTCCCATCCGTTTGCCAAATGCTTGTAAATTGGCTCAGTACTATTATTGGTCAGCGAATGTTGGTTCTGTTGGAAATAACCTAATCTTACAGCTAAGCATTAAAGTCAGAGAGACCGCCTAATCCTGTAAAGACACCTTAACGACGGACAACCGCCTTATACGTGGCCCAGTACAGACCACCCTGACTTCTGTGCGCACCCCATCCTTAGGATGTTGGCAATGCAGCATTAGCAGCAGCGTTAATAGCAGTTCCATAGTTCTCAAAGATGTTCTCGTTCAGTGTTTCCTTAATCTCTGTCAGGGTGTCTTGAACGTCCTTCTCCAAGTCCTGTTACTCACTGTTAGCTGTGGCTAACTTTGTACGTCGGCTGTCTGCGTACTTTTTCAAGATCTTTCAGCTTTCGGGCAAGGAATCTCTGTTCGGCATCTTTCTGCTAGTCCGTCTTCTTTACGCCGGAACCATCGTTAGAAGACCACAGCGCCAGCGACGTGCAAAGTTGACTCAGCAAGGTGAGAAAGCGACGAGACTTTATGGATCGGACTTTCTCTATAAGTCTCTTGCAGTGCAATTTGAGAGCAGGGATCTGGAATAGTCAGCTTTGGAACAGGCGCGTGGAGTTTATCACACGAGGAAGGGCAGGTGTTCTCACCTCAGTTTGCTCGACGTCAGTGAAACCACGAACAGCGTTGTCTTTAACAAGCCGACCAGACAACTTCTGGTATGCTCGACTTGACACGCAGTACACGGGCAGATCTTTAGCGACTTTTTCGTAGTCGCGGAGATCTTCTTCAGGATTGAATGTATCTGGGTCTTCGTCGGCGGCAGTTTCTTGGTCCAACTGCATGACAAATCAGTCTTGTACGATGGGTTGTTGCACTAAGACAACTCACTTCTTTGATGCCGGCAGCAAAGTCGACCTGAATAGCAGACTTGGAATACTGATTGCGCGCGTCGATGCAGATCCGACTTCTGTTGTCTTCGATGTTTCGAGCTTCGACTTTCAACTCCTTGATCTTGTTGTTTAGATCCGTAACCTCTGCTTCGATTTCGCTACGTCTACGACGGGCTTCCTTCTTCTGGGTTTTCAGCTCTTATATCTTAGTCTCGATGTCTTCGGCTGTCAGTGGCGAACCACGGTCTGAAGCCTGTGACTCGTTGTCGGAATTGTCGCTACTCTTGTCCTCGTCCTCACTGTCAGATTCTGAGGAAGATCGCTTGCGTTTCTTTGTCTTAGCGGCTAGAGCGTATACGGTCTTGCCATCGTCCAGCTTCTCTTAAAGAGCTTCCCATTTCTCGATTTCGTCATCACAGTTATCCATGGTTTCCCTTAGCGAAGATTTCTGATCTCTAAGCTTACTAGACTCTTTCTCTACCGCTCTACGTCTGCGTTCGATCGATGTGAGCTGTTCCTTAAGCTCTTTAAACTCATCTCCAAGACCCAAGCTATCGGCGGCCTCTGTATTCGAAATGTCATCTACCAGAGAATTAGTTGTGCGCATGTAGAAGAAGGATGTACCGCTCACCGGTCTTACTACAAATGAAAGTTATAGCAGAATAGGTTCCGTCAAACTTCAGCTGTCGTCTAAAGGCGGAGCCGAGGAGATTTTTGGCTGCTTTGTCGTCGACAGCACGGTTGATTGGCGATACAATCCAAAGGCCTATACACTGCTTCATGTATCCTTCGGCCACGGCAGCACGAGCAGCATTGGAGTCTGCAACACCCGGAAGATCGACCAGAACGGCACTAGTAGAAAGAGCATCAGCCTTGACATACAAACGGATCACCTTAATCAGAGGCCAGAATTCTTGTTCTCGCTTCCTTGTCTTCTTTTTCTTCCTGTCTTTTTCGCCGGTGCCCTTAGAGATGTCTTCATCTTCATCTTCATCATCTAAGTCCTTAGTCAACTCCGGCTTCTCCTTAGAGTCAACATAGTGCTAAAGGCTCTTGTAGAATGTGTCGCAGTAACGGTCCTTAATGTACTTGGTAGTACCAAGGAGACCCCGAACAGAGTGATCGGCCATGAGTTTCTCGATCGAACTTGTAACTAGATCATCTCTCGTGAGCCGCCAGTACACGGCACGAATCTTTGCATAAGCAATGCCGGCTTGTGAGTCTGGGTTGCTGACCTCCCTAGAAATGTTGCCGCTACCATCAATAATTTCCTCGAAAAGGACTCGAAGCTCTTTCTCCCATTCTGCAGGCTTAATGAATTTAATCTCGGCACGGTATTTGCTACTTTCGTCCTCGCTGGGATTCTAGGACATCTCTGTTACTACTGCTATACAAGCTCGCATGCAGTTGGTGGGAACTAGGCGCTCCTCGTCTAAGATAGCATTGATGACCGAAGACTTTCCAGCTCTAGTGTTGCTAACGACGCCGATGACGGTTCGAGCGCCTATAGCTTCTTGTCTGACGACCTCGATCTGTTACAACCATTGTCTAATGTCCTTAGTCTCCTTGCCGGGGTCGAGTGCTTAGACCAGTCGATCGAGCATCTGCACGCCGTGCTTTACGCCAGCTTCTAGTTTCTCGGCCGATTCTTCTTTAGACAAAGCTTGCAGATGAACGCTTGATTGAGCGTACTAAGGAGCGTCGTCATAGGCATCCTCTTTAGGAGGCACACTGTTTGTATTGCCCATCTCGAAGTCTTTAATAGGTTGCAAGGGCAAGGGTGCTAGCAGAGGAACCTCGGATTTGATCTCCTAAAGCCTCAGTAAGTTTGCTGATTTTTCAAAAAGGTCGAAATTGGACAGGTGAGGAGGGCGTTATGATGTTAAGTACGAGAAATGAAGCAGCTGCTCTGTGCCTTTCGAAAGACCACAAACAACACAAGTGAGACAATGAGAGACCACATCTTTGTAAAATTGTGTGATCACGCGTACGAACGCAACAAAGGTCCACACGGCACTAGATTGCAGATGAAAAGCAGACTTACTAAATGCGTGTTGTCCGGTTGAGTGGTAGCTAGGCCGTAGTGGTTGCCGTTTGGCTGGCCATGCTAAGCTGGGTTATGTGTTGTTCCGGAGGATAGACCGTGTGGTCTCGGCTGTAGAAGCTGGGCAGCTTGTGCATGAGTTGTCGGTGTGTATGGTTCGTGTTTGGGGTACAGAGGCGGAAGTGGTTCATTCTTCACTAGAGGAGAGCGTGAAGCTTGAGCATACCAAGAAGGCGTGTGATGAACGGGGCTTTGGTGCTAAGCATTGGAGAGAGTCAAATCGCCCCGAGGAATGCCTCCGGCTGGTGTTGAAGGAGCCGGGACTTGTTTTGCAAACGGGGATTGAGGGGTCGTCGTATATCCAGACATACCGGATAGCGAAAGTGCTGATGAAGCAGTAAATTGTGCAGAGTGGTCAGCACTCAGTCCTGATGATGCACTCGATTGTCTCGCAGCGGGTGTTGGTACACCTGTAGATGGAGCACCGAAGTGTCCATTCTCGGTTGACCCAGATGTGAACTGGGGGTTGAGAGGCGCTGAAGTGATTGCAGGAACTGTGGCACTCGTCGTGTTGTCTGGATCGACGCTGCGTGCGTAGAAAACAACCACTTTATCACCAAACTGATCCAGTTCCGAGACTTTGGCAGTGAGTGGTGGAATGGAGAAGCCCAGATGCAATGAGATGTCAGATGGCGCCTCTTCTCTAGAAAGGTACGAATCTCGGATCTTTCCCACACTAGTCTTGCCAGTGCATTTCACGAACATGAAGGACTCGCGAGACGCATCGGTTAGTGGCATAGGGATATCGTGCCATAGCACAGCGACAAGAAAAGCTGTCGGCTTAGTCGCTAGATGTTCTAGGAGTTCGAATGCAACACCGATTGCTTGATGGTGAAGGCGTTGGTCCATATTTGGAAAGGCGTGTGACGAGCAGGTAGGTAATTTTCGCGACCGGTCGGTTACTGAACTATTTTTATGACATGCTAGGTAGCGTAGGATTCAGAAGATACCAGTTCCTTCACCTGGATGTCAATCAAGAAAGGTGAATGGAACAGCCGACGATGATGCCAACGGCAGTTAAGCGTAGGTAACTTTTTTGGTGGCACGTCTGCCTCAGGAAGTCGCGTCGACGGTTAACGCGACGGCGGCAAGCGCGATCATGTGACTGAGAGTGCCAAGACCCTGTTACCTGCTCGAACGAACGAACCAACCTGACGCTCTCGACTTTCGTCGCAAGAGGATGTGAAGCAAAAGGCTACAGGCGAGAACGACCGAAAGCCAAAAATGCCTCAAACCGTCGACAAATCATCGAGAGATGTGATGTTGTTCGATGATAAATGTCAAGACAGCATGTAGGCTATGAGCCGGTCAACAGTCACGAAGACGGCAGCCGCCAGTGTGTTTGCTTGCCCTCCGCCATTATAGCATTCAAAAATGTGAGCTGTCGAATTCCACGATAAACAGTACAACCAATAGCGACCAACTTGTTCGTTCTCTTCTAGCATATGGCTCTGTTCTTCAAGAAGTTGTAGTTCACTCCTTTACAGCTACAAGCATGACTGACTTCACGTTGACTGGAGCTATCATCGGCGGCACCCCAGATTTGGCAGCTTGAAGCGACTATCTTTGTTTCACATGCTTATCACTTGTAGATCCTTTGGCAAGCATCAACACTCTATCCTGGTTGGTTCTCAATGAATTCGAGCTGTCGGCCAACGTTTGGCTCTGCAGTGCCTATCTCGGATGACTACATCGGTACAAGACAAGTTGCCCGTTCCTCCATATCTATCCATCTCAGACATATAACATGGTCCGCCACTGCTCTTGGGTTTTCACGTCTCTCGACAAACCTGACAGACTGCGGTTTGTTACAACCTCCACGCTGTTTCCTCTATCGGCCTCCACACGCATCCCAGAGTACTATCATCATGGCACATGAGCTTATCGCCGAGGAGTCTTTCATACCAGGTACCGTCCACCTGGTCGATCTCGATGGCACCATGCACGAGCAGCATGCCAGAGGCGGACAACGAGATATCGTACTTGTTCCAACTCCGTCACAAGATCCTGATGATCCATTGAATTGGTCGCCTCGAAGAAAAACACTTTCGATGGTATGCATGGGCGTCTACACGCTGATGGTGGGTATCGCAAGTGCGGCTATCTACTCAATCCTGGAACCTATCTCCGAGGAGACTAGCCTGACGCTCAATGAGCTGAATAATGGTACTGGATGTAAGTGATCAAAGTTCGATGCAGTTTTGATGCATAGACTGACTGGTATCGAAAAGATATGTTTCTCTTTTTTGGCTGGGGCTGCTTGGTGTGGCAACCACTTGCGTTGCAATATGGCAAGCGACCAGTGTATTTATTCAGCATTCTTGCGACTATGGCTATCCAACTTTGGGCGCCGTACACAAAGAGCAATGGTAAATGGATTGCCAACAAAATCCTTCAGGGCTTCTTCGGAGCCCCGATTGAGAGTCTTTGTGAGATCTCTGTCACAGACGTCTGGTTTCAGCATGAACGTGGAACGTATCTGGGTCTTTATGCTCTTCTCTTAGCAGGTTCCAACTATCTTGCTCCGGTACTTGCTGGCTTTATCGCCGACGGCCAAGGCTGGAAATGGGTGCTCTACTGGTGTGCCATCTTCTGTGGAATTGGGTTCGTCTTTCTTTTCTTTTTCATGGAAGAAACGAACTACTCCAGGCACTCAATCACTGGAATAGCTCCCGATATCGGTGTTCAGCCTGAACGGACCTCTACTGCACTCAAGACGAACGAGAAGGATACACGTCCGGACGACGGCGATTTGGCTTCGGAAACCGGTTCACCTGCTACTTCTGACAAGTTCAAGCGGAAGACCTATTTTGACAAACTTAAGCTATGGCAGAAGTCTGACTTGCAGAAAGACAACCACATCGTTGGTATGACCACTCGACCGCTCATCTTTCTTACCTTTCCTGTCATTCTATATGCTGGGTTTTCTTATGGCAGCAATTTGATCTGGTTCAATGTACTCAACGGAACCGCTTCGTCTATCCTTGGAAGTGCTCCGTACAACTTCCCAGCTTCCATGGTCGGTCTGTCATACGTCTCGCCTCTTATCGGTGTGGCCATTGGATCCTTCTACACAGGAGTAATCGGTGACAAATTTGTTCTTGCGATGGCACGTCGCAATGGAGGTGTACTTGAAAGCGAATACAGGCTCTGGCTATTTCTGCCTTCATTGCTCTTGATCCCTGGTGGACTGATATTGTGGGGAGTAGGTGCGGCACAACATGTCATGTGGTTTGGTTGTGTCTTTGCAATGGGCGTCATTGCTTTGACCAATACCATTGGCATTCAACTGAGTATCTCTTACGCCGTCGACTCATACAAAGACCTTGGAGGCGAGGCAATCGTCACTGTTATCCTGGTCCGCAACACGATGAGTTTCGCCATTGGATATGGCATCACTCCTTGGATTGATGGCATGGGTTTGCAGAATGCTTTCATCACAGCAGCGTTTGCAGGTCTTGCACAATGCCTGACCTTTCTCATCATGGTGAAATGGGGCAAAGACCTCAGAAGAAAGAGTGCCAGCAGGTATGCTAAGTATGTTCAGAAGATGGCAGAAAGCGGCCTTGTGCACTGAGAGACGAAAAGAGACCGTTGCACTCGGTCTTGTATCCTCAACCTCCGCTCAAGGTTACACGAATTTATCAGAGAATTAGAACACGCTGGGAATAACGAACTCACAGATCACTTTCTTTTCTATCGAGGTATCTTTCACGCACACAATTACGTTTAACAGGAAATAAGCATGATTTCAACTAGAGCTCGAGCAATACCAAAATCTGTTCATGATCGTTACATAAGCCGATATCAGCTTATGAAACGAGGCGCTCCTGCTCCTTCCCCTTAGCCTTCTGTGGCTATCTACCCGTCATATCAATCTCGACACGATTCTTCTTCTCAACCTCAACCATTTTTCGAAAGCCTTGGTCTCAGCCTGCATACAGCAACTCAGGGACGGCAGCTGTCTCCGCTCTAAGGCAATCTTATCCATCCATTTCAAATATGTTCCATAAGTTTTCCAAGTGACCAATCCTCCCCTTGCATCGATCTTCCTCTGATCAGACTTCAGTTGAAACAGTCTTAAGTCTTGAGAGCCTGTTCTCCGATGACCCAACCTCTTTCCAAGATCAACAACTTGCTTCCTCGTCCTCAAGCTTTTGAATGTGCTGCGCATAGCTTGATATACGTGCATCGTATCCTGCCTCCGGGGCAGCATACGAATCTTGTACGCGCTCAGAATGCATCACTCATTTCCACATCAGGCTGTGATTCCTTTCTCAAGGATACAACTTGCTCGTGTGTAATGTTTTCATATCTCTGTTGATGACAATAGAATTGAGCGTACATCTCAGTCTTGATCTGGTCGGCCGGAGTGGTCTCTGTTGCTGCGTTGGGTAAGGAAACGGTATGAAGACCTGCTGCTATCGCCTGGTGACGTTTCAAGGTGGGGTATTGTGTCAACCAGATATCGGCAATCTTTATTGTCAAGTTTTGGTGCTGGCTTTTGCACAGACAATAAGCAGCAAGGTTCTTCATCTCCTCATTGACATAGTCGTCATTCGCTCCAGCTGCGATGGCATCCCAGATTTTTCTTGCCAATTCGAGATTCTGCTGTGAACTGTGGTTGCCGCATCTTCTGCTACCCTTCGTGTGTCCGATGCAAGATGTTGGGGTGCCAAAAGCGAAGAGGTCGTGGAGAGATACCGGCATGGGGTTCATGATAGTAAAGATTGAATTTGTGAAGAGACTGTGCTTGTTCAGGTGGAGCTGCTGTGAGAATAGAGAGCAAAATGGTTAAAAACCAGCCGGCACCAAGGCACCATTTTATCCTTTTTGCCCTACTATACCTGCAAGCTTGGAATCTGTTGCAAATATAATTCATGAGACAGTCAAAGATGCAACACAGGTATGAGTGGACTCATAACGAGACACGATGTCTTTGATTCCAGTGTTAGTGTCTCAATCTCAATTCTCGATAGAAAATTCTTCGGTAATGTAAACTACGGAGCGATATAGACCTGAATCGTGTTTAAGAAGTCAAACATTGTCTTACATACTGCACTTTTGTGATCATCTTATGTAGATATTAATTTGACAAAAAGGTATCTCTGATGTTTCTCAGACACATGACAGGTTATATTCCAAGCGGAAAGACAGAATACCCGAGGATTCAGATGATATCCCAATGGAAGCCATGTACAAAGGGCCGATTGTCTCGTACATCTGAGCACATAAATACTAGCTAGAGGAAATCTTTGGTGAACGTCCCACTGGCTCGAAGCCAAACCCATACTATAACAGGTCGCTCCTGGTTAGGTGGTATAGTGGTGATAAGGTTCGCCAATAAACCCGTCTTCTTTATAACAGTCTTGAGTTCGAGCCCAAGCTGAGCGCATGAGGGAGGGTTTTCACAAGTGACGGCCAATCGCAGTTTCCACAAGTGACAGTCGATAACAGCCTGAACGAATGTTTTGCTTCACTTCCATCAGCCACGACCCTGGTCTAAGCTGAATCGTCCTCCTTCCTCTTCCACTCATTTCGATCTTAGCTTGTGCACTGCACCACAGCTTCCTCATCAACTACCTTGCCACATCATCCAAGTGATGATGTTACATCCGTGAGCTATCCATCTTACATCAAGACCAAAAACCACAAACTTTGCTGAAGAGGTCGCGCGTAGCAACAGAAGCTGCGACCAGTGTTTTGACAGGTGCCAGATCTGCGACCATCGATCTCATTTCCTGATCGTCAACGACTGAATCAGCTCTTCCAATTTCTGATTCATCCAGAGATCTCAATTCATCCACCCATGCGACGACCACATCTGATAGTTGTGTCTGACCACAGTCTTGACATAAACACAATCTGGCCAGCTTGATAAGGTCACCCGTTCCTGCCCAAGCATCACCACCTTTCGACAATTTATTCGCGATCGCACTTGCTACAGATCGTATGTAGTGTGAAAGCGTTGCCTTGCATGAATTGCCGAGTATACCGTGTCCCTTCCTTCCAATGCAGTGATGGATCATGCAAGTGCCAGAAATATCTGCGAATGTTGGTATACGGTAAGGAGGAACTTCGATAGGTGGATCCAAGGTCCAGACAGGCTTTGGGTAAGTCGTGTAGTAGAAGTAGTCGGGGTCCGAATGTGCAATAGTGCTTGCAGCCATGGTCAAAAAACAAGAGACTATGGCGTAGATGGTCTTGATGAGATGCTTGCAAATGGCAGAATGCTTCGAATATAGGATGTTCAAGACGAAGACTCATTCAGATATTGAATGAACATATATATGGAACTCGACGAGTGGTGAGTCAGTGTGAGCATGTTTCCAGCAAAGCAAGACATGACTTCAAATCCTCCGTCATATCTCATTTCTTAAAGCTGAAAGTTGAAATAAGACAGCTGTGACCACAATGTAACACATTGTATCAAAGACAGTGTCTTCTCCGCATGCTCAAGTAATAGTCTTCTTGATTGAAGAGTGAGAGTCGTCGCTAAGTCACTGTTCTATCTTGTAGTTGAGGCTTGAGACAATGGAACTCCAAGACGAATTTTGGTGATCGAAGTACTCACTAGAAAAAGCCGAGTATGAAGATTGAGTATAAATGAGGAAACGCAATTTTATATCAAGACATAAAACATAAGAGAGAGCTATGTACAACGATATTACACCTGAGACCAACGCCTTCCCATGGCAATCCCATTTAGCAGATTGTAAGCCTTTCTCATTTTTTTTTTCGCATTTTCTGTCAACAACCATCATATGTTGCTGGATGAGGGTGTTGGAAGTTCAAGACCGGCTCGAACTAGATGCAGCAGGATCATCCCCAAGTTGTTACCGGATCTTCAGCGTATCTGAAGATAGGACAAAGGAGCATCGGAGCCTTTTACATAGGCTCAAGCGTAGTGACCACATGTCGAGAAGTCGGGGTCAGCCAGATCTTGTACTGCTCGCCGTAGCATTGTGCAAGCCCTGCATTCAGCTCTTTGATTGTGCCAATCATTTTTGCCATGTCATGCTGATCGATCATGTGTTGGTTTTGCATCTTTTCTTGTATCCACAAGTTTTGAGATTCCAATCCAGCAATCTTCTGCATAAGCTCCGCAAACCTTGCCTCTGCCTGGGCGACCGTGGCCGCATACTTTGCTTCTCCAAATTCGATCATCTGTGCGTGTTTAAGCTTGAGCTCTTGGTGTTGTTTACGTTCGTCCTCCAGTTCTTGCTTGAGATCAGAGATCTCTTTCTTGAAGCCATCAGTCTGACGCTCTAGCGTTTTGATCTGCTTTGCAAGCTTCTCGAGTTTATTTGGATGACAGCTGCGTCGTTCTTTACGGCTCTGTAGCTCAATCTTTGTGTAATCGGACCCAGATCCATATCCAGACTCGTATCCTGACTCATAGTCAGAATCGGCCGAAGCCTCCAATTCTTTGGCCAAGTTCAAGCAATCCATTAGCTTTCGGTGGTAGTCCCTGACTTGTTCTGGGTAGGCCTTTTGACAGAGATTGCAGAAACTGCATCTGGCGAGCGTCCACAAGGCCACTTCGTAATTGTAGTCTTTGTCGCCACAAATGGTCTGGAATTCGGCTGATCCCAAAATCTTGCCAGCTATCTCATAATCGCGGTCACTGATCTTTTGATGGCAGTAGTCTTTTCGGCGAAGACGACTGTCATTGATCTTGCCCATTTTGATCAAGTTTCTGAGTGATGGCGACATTGAGGACGTGGGGTTCTGTATGATTCGGGGTCGTTCGTAATGAGCTGAAGCGAAGAAAAAACAGGAATTGTTTGTGCTGTGTTGCTTTAAGGTAGTAAGCTTATTGGGTTCTGGAATGAGGAGATGTAGTGGCTTCCGTCCAAGCTTTATAAATGCCTCGATGGTACGATGGTCTATTGTTCAGCAGCACAACCAGGCTCGAGTCCAGAGTCTCGAGTCTGTGTGTAGGCTTAGACAAAAGACAACGATTCCAGGGACTCGACACCTCTGCTAAAAATAGTGTCTTGAGCTCACAACTACTTGTGCTTTAGAAACAATGTCTTAATAACCTAACGATGAAAGTCTCGCGGTAGTGTGCCGCGACTCTCGCTACTTTGAGTTGAAGAAATAGCGAACATGCATATATCATGATGTAGACGAACCAGAAGCCTACAAACGATCATGCATATAGACAATCAAGATGAATGACCATTTCAGGTGTCTAATTTCAAGGCGTTCGCACGATACGTGGCATGTCTTTGTACAAAACTGAGATGCGGTCTCTGAGTTCGAACAAAGCAAATGGTATTAGCAATACAGGATATGGCAACGATGAAATCATGTAGAACAAACGGCAAAGTACAAAGAAGTTCAAATTATTAACTGCAGTATATTTTAAGAAGTAGAATCCCTCCCTGTGTACACGCTCCGATTGCTAGAAATCGATGAAGCAGCAGATAGTTGAGCTGCTGGTTAGTAAGCATGCTTACATTAGTTTGTTGACCTGTGTGAGTTGAGGATTATGCTACAACTCCACCTCCTCCTCATTGTGCATGACTTCCAAGTAACCATGAGAGCTTGTCATGTAGTACTTTGACCGCACCAGACACTTGCAGAAGTTCTCTAACGTTTGCCATCCTTGAAACCCGAGATTCTTGTTGAAGTTGACGGTTGTGCTGGTCTAATTCGGCAATCCTTTGCAAGAGCCCGCTCTCACTTGCCTCCCATCGAGCCTTTTCCGTCGCGTATCCACGATTGAGTTGTTTATAACTTTCGAGCAAAGCATCGCCTTCTTCGAGATACCCTTCTTTTGTCTTGCACTCTTGTTCAAGTTGTTGTGTGAGATCCAGGATTTGCTTTGCCAGTCCGGCTTTCTCGGCCTCAAGGTTCTTGACTTTTTCTCCAAGTCTCTTGGTTTCGTCTCGGTCAGTGCTACTTTGTCCTTTGTCTTCTTGAGGGTCGGTTTCCAGAGGCACAGACCTTTTCAGACCTTGAGTATCTTTGGTGCAGTCAGCCGCCTTGAATTTGTAGCCCCACGAGTCACGTTTGGTTGATTCAGTGTTGATGTTGCTCGTGGATGTTTTCGTGGTACCGATTTCGACCTCTCTATCCTTCTGCTGTTCGTTATCCATGCATTTTACTAGCTTCGCACGGTATGCTTTGACCTGATCGTTGTTTTCACAACATTCGCAGAAACTGCATCTAGCCAGCTCCCGAAGATCGTCATGATAGTCCAGGTTGTCCTTGATGTACAGAAACCTTTGTGAAGTTAAGATCTCCCCAACCGACTCGAGCCTCTCATTGTCGATTTCGTGGTTGCAGTAGCCCCATTTGGTTTGGCAGATACATTTCTCGCTGACGTTGCCCTTATCGATCAAATGCTTGAGGATCGAGTACATTGCGGCTGTTGAAATGGGGTCCAAGTGAGCGTGATTTGAGATAGTTTCAGCAAGAGTGAGGGGGGACGGCTGCTTGGGCAGAGTGTCGGTTGATTGTGGGTATCAGCAAGTGTGTAGAATCATGAGAAGAGGTCATGATTTTTATATACGCTGAATACCCTGATATGCACTTGAATGATACAATGCTTGATTATTGGTAACAATGGCAGAGATAAGTCTCGAATCCATGAGACAATAAGATCTTTCAGATCTTGAAACTAACAATGTGTTGGAATCGCGATTCTTTGTGCCTATCAAACATGTCTCACGAGAAGTCTTGAGCATCGATGTTCTGGCATAGATTGCTGAAGAAAAATTGAGCTGGAACGGGATCAGAAGTACTTTCTTTCATGGCCAACTGCTGCAATCACGGTATCATAACAGAAACAAAACACATATATCAAAAACTTTGGCAAAACAGAAACCGCCCTAGCCGCCGTGTTGCTAGGGAGGGCAGAGAAAGCAAGCTTTCATCTCGATTGTTGTCGTGCGAGGATTACTGGGACCCCTCATGGCTGAAGTAAGTGCGAAATTAAATGGCAGTGATGAGAGTCGAACTGGTGGACTCCAGCTACCACGTGCGAGACACGAGCTACGACCACTGTGCCATTCCACCGGTTCGACAGGAAGATTTCTGACTGGGATCAACATAACACCACATTAATGATAGTGTGAGAGTTCACTTGCTTCCCTGAGTGAAGGTCATCGTGCGTGCGCCTTTCTCAATATGAGTTCGTTACGCGGCTCTTTCCAGAAGTGACTATAAACATTTGATGTTCTTGTCGTTCATTTCCAGTGCTTGTGCCAGCATAGTGACAAGTTGCAAGCTTAACGCTCCGTTGTGCCTCAAGGGCTCTACATCTGGCTGTCAACTTCCTCGAGTCGGGCCTTGATATTTATGTTTGCCATGTTGAGTCTGGTCCTTCCTTGTGATGTAGAATCTGAGCGGAGTAACCAATGTAGCTCAGTTCTGAGTTCGATATCAATGAGTGCCCCAAAAGATGTGTTCCGGCGTGGCTTCCTTTATAGATGTCCTCCTTGTATGTCGAAAGTGTTACGAATCCGGAGCCAAACCA
The DNA here is from genome assembly GCA_024195585.1 of Aureobasidium sp. EXF-3400. Lineage (NCBI taxonomy): Eukaryota > Fungi > Ascomycota > Dothideomycetes > Dothideales > Saccotheciaceae > Aureobasidium > Aureobasidium sp. EXF-3400. The sequence continues at coordinate 226,227 of SWBL01000013.1, forward strand.
GGATTAAAGATGAACAGTGTTTCATTTCAGTGATACGTCCAGAAATAGCCAGCGAGATAGTGTGCCCTGCTTCTTAATGATACTGTGTATCCCACGAGTAAAGGTGACATCCTCCTGTCGACAGACGAACCAGAGCATTTCACCAGATAAGCCAATCAGTCTCGAGGAGATTCAGCCTCACAGTACGACGAAGATAGCTTTCACCATTTTCGTCTTCTACTCTTGACATAGCACCGACGAAGCAGAGACGAGGATGAACAAGCGGCGATGTTCGGGAGAGCCTCCCGCAGAGATGAAAGTTCCGAAGTTTTACCGTGCATCTTTCAACTTTCGGCGTGCATACCAAAGCACCAGACGAAAGTAGAGTAGCAGTTTCATAGCCACTCCACGCCTTCCTCACCATGGCGTCAGCAGCAAAGAGCGCATGCCGCACAGCAGCGCGCCAATTGCGCAGCCACCAATACTCGCACATCCACCCCATCACACGACCATTCAGCAGCACTCGCCGCATCCTCGACGACGCAGCAGACAAGAAAGAGGCATCCTCTGCAGGCTACTTCAACCAAGCCTTCTACAACCGTCTCGACCGTGATGACAAAGCCACATACAACACCCTCACTCCTGCCGATCGCGAGAAGATGGAGAAAGTGGAGGCCGCCCTGCGCGACGAATTCGCAAACGACAGCCGTACCCACCGCGAATTGGAAGAACAGATTGCAGCCGAGTTGGAGCATTTGGACATGACATTCCCTGCTGGACCCGTGGAAAGAGCACCCAGAAACCAAGGTTTCTTCCAGATGGGCGAAAAGGAGGATATTGGTCCTGATGAGGATGATTTCCAGGGAGACGACATTTCGAGTTTGGGACATGCCGAGTTGGAGCAGACGAGGGAGATTAGAGAGTATGCGCGTTTGGCTGGTTGGGAGATGCCTCTGCTGGCGAGTACGTGATCATCCTACACCTGTACACGCTGTACTCTCAATACTGACAGCGACACCTTAACAGATCTCACAAAACCCTACACACCGCCTACGGCAGCCACACCCCTCCGCTTCCGCTACACAACCTACATGGGCGAACAACACCCCGCCCAACGAAAAGTCGTTGTCGAATTCGACCCCCAAGACCTCTCCCTCTCTCCCGCCCACACCCAAAACCTGGTCAAGCTAGCCGGCGTCCGCTACAACCCAACCTCCAAACTCGTAAAGATGAGCTGCGAAGACCACGAGACCCAAGCACAGAACAAGCGTTACCTGGGCGACACCATCAAAGCATTGATCGCAAAGGCAAAGTCTCCAGAGAGCGCGTGGCTCAAGGATGTGCCTGTGGACTTTAGACACGCTAAGCCCAAGACCCGATACCAGTTCCCTGACGAGTGGCTGTTGACCGAAGAGAGAAAGAAGGAGTTGGAGGCTAGGAGAGAGGCTAGACAACTGGCTGAGCAGACAAGGAAGGACAGTCCAGCTGGTTTGATTGACGGTATCAAGCAGATCGAGGAGGCCAGGAATATCGACTTGGCTAGCGTCGAGGCTCCCATGATGGCAGAGGCCAAGATGCCCATGGCCAAGGGCAAGCAAGGCAAGAAGGAGATGAGACAAGGAAGAGCATAGAGCCTGTCCTGACAAACACACTTGTACGATATTTTCTTCATCTTCATTGTAAAAAAGTTGAAAGCACCTGAACATATTGAGATGGACATTGTTGCTACTTCTCTTTCTGATCTCCACAGATTCTCACAACAGCGACGAAAAGCGACAACGAACACAAAACATCAAGGCCAAGCACCTCTCAACATCCTCTTTTCCTGCCACGGAAACCGTCCCCAAATCTTACTCAACCCATCCTCGAACGCCACATCCTCTTTTTTCAAATGCTCCGGCCTCAACCACAATGCTTCCTGATTAACATCGACAAACTCGTTTCTCGTGATTGCGATGTTGAAAGCAAAACTACTCCTCGCAAACCCCGCTAGACTCGAACTTCGTCTAAGCACTTCATAGTCGACAAGCCCTTGTTGGTCCCATGTGAGATTCTCGAGAGCCTCGAGGTCAGAGCCAGAAAGCAAGGCAGACTTCGAAGTAACGTTGAAGGAGTGTAGATGCCATGCTTTTTCCGTAAAACGAGATATCTCAGTAGCGTTGCCGCTGGCCACGTAGATGACCGAGAGATCGTGCTCAACGGCTTGAGAAAGGTAGGCATCGGTTTGACCGGTATAGTTTGCATGTGCGGCGGCTCCTTCGTCGTTGAGCCAGCCAGCGGCTTTTGCATCGCTCTCGGTGCGTAGATGTGCGCCGAGGAAAGCCGACTTGTAGTATGGAAGGCGAGGGTCGATGCTGTGGAGATGGTATTTGAGAGCGAGGTTGTACGTTACTATGGCTGCAAGTCTGCGTACTTCGGGTATCAGGCGAAGGGAGCCGCCGAAATCTCTACGTACGGCTGCAGGTAAGGCGCGAGTGTCAAGTCCTTCCCAGAGGCTGCGCCCAACGCTGACTAGAGTTGTCTTTTGTGGATCATAGTCTGGCTGCACAGATAGCCAGTGGTTAAAATTGTCCACCGCTCCTTTTGGCGTGTTTGGCGTGGGTGTATCAAGAGTCTCGGGATGTATATCCAGTCGCATGCTGGGCATACCGTAACGGTTCTGTAGGGGAGGAACCAAAGAATGGTCCTTCGATGGCATGTATATATCCATCTTCGGACACGCTGCTGCAAAGGTGGCTACAAAGTGGTCGGTGTCGAAGAAGGTGTCAAAAGGTATTTTGCCATTCCAAAGAGCGCTCAAGTCTGCGGCGGACCGCGACTGGAAACTTGGCAGCATGATTGACGATCCAGTCAAGATGGCCAAGCTGAGAAAGTCGAATATGTTGCCTCGAACATTGCCAACGCCACCATTGGCATCATCTAGGTCCAGCACGACGTCCGGTCGCCATTTGATATCTGGCCTTCGACAGAGTAGAGCAATGGCCGAACGATTGGGTGAATTGCCGATTTGGTTTTCCATCCATTCTTGAATGAACGTTTCGCGATCTATGGTCCACGCATTGTGTAGCGGTATGTGATGACTGACGAAGAGAGGGTTGCGCACCCGAAAATGCCAGGCTAGAAGCCAAAGTGGAATTGTTGTAAGCAACAGTCCAGCTATGAGCTGTATTTTAGGACCTGCTGAGATTAACACTGCCATGTTGACTTACGTGAACAAACAGGCGGACGTGGCAAAAGTGCATCTCAAGAACTTTTGGCCGAGGGGTACTTCTGATCCCTTGCTTCGTGAGTTCAACTCACCACAGTCGTGAGGAACATGTGCCAAGCCTGTACTAATTTTTTATCATATGGTCTGGGAACTCGTAGGTAGAAGTAGCTAGCATGCAAGCTGATTTCTGTCTCTCTACCGAGTAGCCTGACCATCCTGCTTCAAATCATCAACATGGCTTGCGTGCGCGAGCAAAAATTTGCAGCACGTCAAGGTGTATTTACATGCCCTTGTCCAAGCTTCCTCTTGGTTGAAGGTTCCAAGCTTGATACTGTTGTCACCAATCTTGTCCTTGTTGATTTTGTAGGGGAGCTTGCGACTCAGGGCAGATGCACCAACGTAAGAAGGAGACTGCTCAACGTGCTCACCCAGCTGTCGGAGGCATTCCAAAAATGCAACCATCGCGTTGTCAAAGCCACGATGCAGGAAGCCCAAACCGAGAGGAAGGTCACTATTGCAGAACAGGTCCAAGGCAGTAATCTTGGGCTTTCCTGTCCGCGATTGGTCATTCGCTGGGTACTCCAGCTTCTCAATCTTGGACGTGGACCCTATGGGAAGAGGTCTGTAACCATGAAAAGTGTAGCCCAACTTTTCAGCAACCACAGTCAGCAGTAAGACGCAAAGTCCCCAAGCAGCATTGATCTCTGTCCACTCGACAGAATGATCTGCAAGTTTGCCCAACCTCAAGCCATTGATTGTACCAAAAGGGCCGTCATGATCAATGCAGAATGAGTCGTTGTAGACATTTGTCCGCTGCAGAGTCTCGAGTAGCTTAGTGTCAAACTGTAGCTGGTTGAGAAGGCTGTCATTCTGCTCCCTGAATTTGGTGACGGTATCATCGAACTCGTTGCGTTCTCGCCAAAAAGCAGCTTCCTCTTCTTCGAGCTCGGCTTCTTCGCGGTTCAGAGCAGCAATTTCTTCCTCCATGGCAGCCTTCTCGGCTTCGAGAGCTTCCAGTTCCTCCAGAGCTTTTTGTTCTTGTTGTTTGGCGGCAGCCAGAGCTTCACGAGCTTGACGTTGCTCCTCTTCTGATGGCACATCTGCCTTGGCCTTTTTTAGGAATTCGGCATATGCCTGGCGTTCACGGTTGGCAGTAGTTTGCCTTTGTTGAAGGCCTGCAAGCAGAAGATCGGTACATTCCGAACATATGGGATGGTCAATGTCTGAACGAGAAGATAAGATCTCCCATAATCGCAAGCTCTTCTCCATGTCGGCAGAGAGGCTGGAGGAGTCATGTTGCTCGGATGACTTTGCATCTTTCTCGAGGACTTTCTTCGAAGGACTTGGATCTTCTGGGGACAAAGGGCCAAGCTGAGATTCGCTCAACATAACATAAGACATGGTAGGATTGAAATTAGTGGCAGTCTTCTGAGGGGCGGGTATAGAGCGTTTCTGCTGAGCGGGGCCAGCATTTTGAGCAGCCTTGTCATATATATCCCTCCGCTCGCGAGCAACAAGTGTTTTGGGTGGTTGAGGAGTGTGGGATGGTAGAGATGGGGTCGAGTCTTGCAGGTCAGCTCCGATCGATACAGATCAACAAAGATTATACACACCGACTAGAATCTTAAACGAGGAGGGATTGAGATGGTCCAGAGAAGAGTCGAGTTTCAAGGGAGTTCTGCATTTTTGACAATACATGGTCAAGGTATATAGAGACAGTGCCGAGCAGAAGCATGAGAGAGGAGCAGTTTATGCACGGAAAGGAAGAGCAGGTTGTACACTCATGAGGCAACAACGGGCACGGTCATGTGTTGGACAGGCTCATATGAAATTGGCCGAGTGCTTGATGATATTCGAATGCAGGTCGTGTGATTGATGGAAGCAGCATGGAAGGCGCGATCGAGTCGGCCAAGTTGCCGGAACGGGAAGTTGCGTCAGCCCCGCGGCCACAATTCACGACTCGAACGCGTCCACCTTGATTTCTTTGTCCTGTCGACACAAACTCTGGACATGTGAGATGCCAACCACCACCACGCTCACCTCAGATGCGCCATGGCGTTCGATGAATATCTTCGAGCTCGCAGCTCATCCAGAGATGACGCCGACAGCTACGACACGGACGAATACCAACGCGGCCGACAGCGAATTGACCTGAAACTCAAAGGCACCTTTGAGCGCATCTTTGAGAAATATGCCAGGGACTTTAGTGGTGTCGGCGATGAAATCGACATGGAAACTGGCGAGGTTGTCGTCGACAACGGCCACCTGCAATACATGCAACACGAGCGAGACACTGGCAAAAGCGCTTCATCCCGCTTCGTACGAGCCTTTGCCGATGAGCTGGAAGTCGAGGATGGCCATGACGATAACGACGATGATGATGAGGACAACGGCTTGCATCAAGAGCCCGTAGAAGACGAGGACGAACTCCACCAAGCCCCTGACGATGATGAGGATGAGCTCCAACACGAACCTCGACAAGAGGACAGTCAAGATGAGAACGAATATGGACGAGAAGAGGAGGACGTCAGTGATGACGAGGATGGCGACTACGAGGATGAGGATGCGGCAGTTGAGGCTGGCGACGAGCAGTCGGGCGATGAGTCTGACGATCTGGGCCGCGGACCAGACCATTTCGCTCTCGATCCCCGACTTGCCCAGTCTGATGCGAGGGTTAGCTCAGAACAGCAATACCACAATACATCCGTCATTCCATCTACCGAAGTCAGCCACTCGCTGCCTCACATCTCTATTGCCGACTCGTTGAACCAGCTCGTCCCACACCAGGATGCCCATGGAAGAATCGACCCCGAAGCCATTCAGCAGCTCGGCCAGAATATCGCCAACCAGATTGCTCAGTTCCTCGTGCGTGCCACCTCGATCAACAGACAACCTCAATTCTTCAATGAGCCTCAGAGCATCTGGTCTGCTCCGCCTTTGCCTCAAGACGCTTTCGATCCGCCCTCCTTCTTTGACCGTCAGCGCTCCGCAATTACTCCAGCACCTCACCGAGCCCCCTCAGTCTGGGACTCCCCTTCTGGCGGCCAGTCGCTATGGGCGCCAGCCGCCTCACGCCCCAAGAAGCGTCGCAGGCTTCTCAAGCATACCGAGACCTCATTCGATCTTGATCCCACTTTGACTGACGACGCTGGCTTCTCGGACGCACCTTCGTCAAGGAACCGCTACTCTAAAGAAGAAGACGATTTGATCAAGCGCCTAAAGGAGATCAATGGCTTGACCTGGCAAGAGATCACCGCACGCATGCCTGGCAGAACCACAGGCGGTCTATCCGGCCGCTACACTCGTGCCTTGAAGGATTTACCCAGACCAGTTATGATCAAGCGTGAGATTATAGAGATCATGGATGGTGACGATGACGAACTATCGACTCCAGGCCCTTCGACTACTGCCAATGCGTCCGGAATGTCGCCATTCCATACTCCACTCTTGCGTCGTGCTATGGACAAGCAAATTGCCCGCCACGGAGACAGCGGTGAGATCCCGATCACTATAGGGGATGAAGACGATACAGACTCGCGCGACTCCTCTGCACCGCCGCCGGATAAGTCTAGGAAGAAAAAGAGGAGGAACGCCAAAGAAAGCGATCATTTACGTGCCATAGTAGGATATCGCACTTTCGACAGTTCGATCCCGGCCGGAAACTTTGGCATCCTGTGCACTGACAGTCCAGCGCGGTATACCGCAGAGGAGCACAATCTGAACTTCTATGGACCCACCAGTGGATTTGGCGTGCTGAGAATGACCAAGCCGCAAAAAGAACAGAAACAACCCAAGAAGATGGATCCACCTCGTGAAGCACCCGGACACACTACTACGAGATTCACTCATTCAGCACCCCATCTGCGTGGCAATTTGGCAAATACCCCAACCAGTACTCTCAACCTGTTTGCACGCGCTGAGCAGTATCTGAAAGCTAAGGGTCTTTCTGCTGCTAGTCTGGCTACCTCGCAGCTTCGTGCCATGTCATCACTTCAGGCAAATCAACGTCTGAACAGTAGTTCCGCAAGGATGAGTAATGCAGGTGGACCAGTTACAACAATGCCTCCTCCACCTGCCAGACCTCGTGCAGAGCCTGTTTTCCAAGGAAGCTCGCCATTGCCAGCTCATCCGCCTCCCCCTTACAGCGCCAACCCTCCATCTCGAGCAAGCACACCTCCTCGTGTACACACACCTCTTACACGTCGTACCGAGCCCATGGTGATCGATACAGAGAACGATGGCGATGTTAGTGACTCGTCAATGGATACTCCAGCGACAGCGAAACGCTACGCCGATGCACTAGACACGACAACCATGACCAACGGCCCGTATTTTCTCTCCAACCTGCCACCACCTCCAAGCCCTTTGGTCTCTGTGCCGCAAGCACAGTTGCGCTTGCCATCTTCCTCGCCACTCTCCTCTCCTCCACCTTTGCCATCACCAACTTTGTCTCAGACATCTTCTACTGAGGGCCAACACCGCAGTGTACGGAGCTCTACCCGCCAAGCAACCAAAAATTCCCTGCTCCCGCCTGGACCTGGCGAAGTTGCAAGAATGAAGTTGCCTGCTCCAACTGCATCTCTTCGTAAAAGTACATCGACCCCATCTGCATCTCTTAAGAAGAGTGTGTCCACCATCACGCCCAAGACAGTCGCTACGCCTAAGACACCAATGACAAGGTACGGCACTCCTATCAGGGAGACAGTAGGTAGAAAAGAGATGTTGAAGAAAAAGGCCATGGCCGAACCTGATGATGGATCAGAGGATGAACTTGCTTAGTGGCTGATGTCACTTACAAACTTTTTGCTTCTTGCTTTCTTGTATATCGTTACTACATACTTCAACCTGCATGGAATCGGAGTTTTGCGCGTAGGGACTGGGAGACGGACGTTTTAAAGCATTGCGCTTGTCAATCACAAGCATGGAGTTCTGGCTCGATGAAGGCTTCGTTTTGAGCATGCGAGATTAGCATGACAAGACAGACAATGATCCAAAAGCATTGATAGATGAAACAAATGTATATGTATATCTCATAAATCCACAACGGGGTCATTCTGCTCTCCCATCCCTCAGTCAGTTTATGATCGCAGATAAACCAGAGCTAGACACTGAACTCGCTTTAGAATGTTCATGATATGTTCATGGCACATCTACCAGCTGGTCAAGCTACACTACCCACTCTCTTACTTTTGTGAATTGCCGTGGATGCCTTCCTTCTTCCCCTTGTGCTAGAGTTTGTGACTTCTACCGGGCTGCGCCTGTAGTCACAACCAAAATTTACACTAGATAAGGACACGATAGTTTTCGAAAGCAGAGGTGTGTCCAGAGAGAGAGCCGATAAGGTTCTTGGTTCCCGCTGGCCACTATCCTGTACCCTAGTAGTATTGTGCATTTTTATAGCTACACACGTTATATACTTTGGCACACGGGGAGGTTGTGAGGGAGTGTGCAACTATACTCAAGACTGTGAGCGGAGAAGGCAAGTTTCACTGTCAAATCAATACAATAAGAAGGAAAGAACGAAAGATAATCATCGTTTGCATTAAAGGGGTATGTGCAGAATTGTTTGTTTCCCTTCCTTTTTATGTCACATATTTCTACATCATGTGAAATGGCTGCTGTCCTGGCACTGCAGACGGACCAGCGCTTGGGTTCGCACTGCCATTAGCAGCGGCAGCCTTCTTCTCAGCCTCTTTCTTCTTCTTTTGAACCAAAGTACCTTTCAATCCAGTCAAATACTTCAGGGTCTCTGACTTGAGGTGTCCTGGCTCTGATGATAATTTCACTGCTCGAATCATCTCTCTGACCTGTGTCTCTGAGTTAATGTGGGGACAGATGCGAGAGAAGCCGTAGTGGGCGAGGCCACAAAGACCGCAATATTCAACGCCAGCACGCTTGAGAGGGCAGCTTCCCAAAGGATGGAGATGTTGGCATGCTACGCATGAGACCATTTGGGGTTTGCGAGGGGGGTTACCGTTGGATGCTGGAATCGTGAACTCGGGATCGTAGTTCCGACATGTTGGCACATCGACGCGACGGAAGGTCGGTGGGGCTGGATAATAGTACACGGGTTAGCCTATGTTCAGATCACTGTTTCGTCTTCGGCCTGCTGAGGCGGTGGTGGTAGTAGAGGCTGAACGCCAATAATAGAAACATCTTCGTCACTGTCCGCAGTAAGATCAATGAAACCTGCAGTTGCTGCGGTGGCGCCGTATTGCTGCATGTGCATCTGTACCTTTCTGGCCTTCCTGCCATTGGATGCTGTAGGGGTAAAGGGCATCTGAGCTCTTCTAGCAACAGAACCAGGTGTGGCAGGCACGGTGCGCTTCTTTTTCTTGGGCGTTGAGGCCGCTTTCTTCTTCGGTGTTGACGCCGTACTTTTGGTCTTCTTTGGACTCTTGCGTGGTTTGGTGGGAGTTTTCTTCAAGGAGAGTTCCTTACCAGGTGGTCTGACCAGCTTTGACGCTGTCTTTGGTTGATCAGGGATCTGTAGCTCTCCCGGGTCAACAACATCCTCGATCTCTGCTGCAATGCTCTCCTCGTCACTGTCGGCTTGGAAGTCTGTGTCGTAGTCTTCGTCCAATTGTGCCCGCTTAGAGACACGGACAGGAGAGCCTTCATCCATGCCTTTAGGTCTTTCGATGTTATCGGGACCATCTTGGTTGGTGCCATCACCATAGTCGATAGTCTGTGGTAGTTAGCAAATGTTTGATCAAAGTCAAGAGGGAATACGTTACTGCTTTGGCTCGACGACCTCTTCCAAACGCCTGCTCCGCAGCGGCAGCTTCGACTGCTGCAATCCTCTCGCGCTCTTTAAGAATCTTGTCCCATACATCACGATCAGGGGCCACCTCGGCTGCTTCTGGACCTTCGAAAATGGTCTCTTCCAGCTCGTTGTTGGCCCAGACTCTTGCGAACGAGAAAGTGGATTCTGCGGATTTGTCTTCGCCAGCCTTCGTGTGCTCGATGTGACTAACTTCGAGCAACCTGTCAATCGAGGCTGGGTCATATTTGATGTCTTTGTCTCCATCATCGTCGAACAACTCCTTGGTACCGTGGCGAAGAATGCCTTCGAGATCACGGTCTGTAGCATCTTCTGCGTCCATCTGCTCGATCAAGACGTGATCGAGTGCCATCTTGCGTCGACCATAAGACATGATCTTCTCTTCCGCACTGGCACGAGTGACAATCTGGAAACAAAGAACCTTCTTCTTTTGACCGATACGATGAGCTCGACTGAGTGCCTGGATATCTTGATGAGGGTTGAAGTCGGGATCCAGAATGATAACAGTGTCCGCAGTGGCCAGATTGATACCCACACCTCCAGCACGAGTTGAGAGCAGGAAAGTGAATAATGGAGAGTCGGGTGCATTGAACTCGTCAATACGCTTCTGCTTCTCCAAACTGCTGATGGTGCCATCGAGACGTTGACACCTCATCTGCATACCATCGAGGAAGTCCTCCACCATTGTGAGCATGTCAAGGAACTGAGAGAAGATCAGGACACGGTGACCACGCTCCTTAAGCTTGGGTAGAAGCATCTCGAGCAGCTGTAGCTTTCCACTGGCATCGACAAGGTTGCGATGGCTGACGGCTTGTGACACATTTCTCTCTTCAATCTCGGTGCTGTAGACAAAGGGATGGCAAAGACATTTGCGTAGCTGCATGAGAATGTTGTTCAAACTAGCACGCTCTGTAGGTCTGAGCTCCTTTGCCCCCTGGAAAATGGCGCGCATGAGATCAGGGTTCTTGGCAAGGATCGTCTTGTACAACTTCTTTTGGACTGTTGACATCGAAACAGGCACGATAACCTGAGCCATGGGAGGGAGGAAGGTAAGGACCTGAGCCTTGGTACGGCGCAAGAAGAAAGGGCGAATGATGCCGTGTAGCTCCTGGATCTTGGCTTGGTCAAGTTCTTGAAACTTCTCCTCAAGTTGACTGGCATCAAATGTGTCGTCCAAGAATTGTAGAAGGTTGAACAGCTCACGTGCATTGTTCTGCAAAGGTGTACCAGTCAGAAGAACTTTGAAAGGAGCCCTAAGAGATGACAATGCAGAATAGAGTTGCGACTTGTCACTCTTCAAGCGTTGTCCTTCGTCCAAGATAAGTGCCTGCCAGGGGATGGACTTGAAGAACTTGCGAGCGCTATCGTCCGCAGCGCAGTCATAAGATGTGACCACAATGTGACATCTCAGCTCCTTACTATCACGAGCGAAGAGTTCATAGCGGTAGGTAAGATCGCGCGCTTCCTTACTGCCGAAGTATGCAACAACCCTCAGAGATGGGGCCCATTGTTTGACTTCACGACGCCAGTTGGCACAAGTTGAATTTGGTACAACTACCAAGAAAGGGAAACAATTCCAATCTTGGACCAAGGTGGCGAGGAAAGAGATGATCTGAATAGTTTTTCCAAGACCCATCTCATCAGCCAAGATGGCATTTTTGTGCGTGTACCACTTATAGTAGAGCCAGTTGAGACCTTCCATTTGGTACTTCATGAGCTCTCCTCCGGTGATGTTGCTGGGTTGTTTCTTCTTTTCGAGCTTGGTGGCAAAGTCGAGAGATCTTGCCTTCTCGAGTCGAGTTTTGAGTTGCTGCGGCTTGGGTTGTTTTACGAATCTACCGAGCACCCAGTCGTTGTAAGCAACTACGAAGTCAGTCCAGCGGTCAGCATCGTCGGGCGTTGGAGGCTTCTCCCAGACGACATCTTCATAACCAAGGCCCTTGTACTTGACCAGGGCTGTATCGACCTCACGGATACGCGCCTTGTCAATCTCTTCTGTTGGGATGTTGACAATGCTCGTGTATTTGACATCGAGCACAATGTCAATACGAAGATAGTCCTCAGGGATCGCATCTTCTGTTCGCATTTTCGGTTGACGTGCTTCATCTCGTTTGGCAAATGCCTTTCGCATGACACCAGCCGTAGTACCCCATACCCAGGGGCCGGGCATCCAAGCAGCTTGGAAATATGACTTTCCGTTCCAGCGAACAAGGTAAGCCTTTTCATCTTCCGGAACTCTTTCATAGCCGCAGCTTGGATCGTAGTTGTCCTCGTCGATTGGCTTCCATGCGACAAGAGATCCAACCTTGCCTGGGCAATCGAGACACTCTTTGCATCTCCAATCCTGGCTGTAATCCTGAAGCCTCTGAGTTGCCACATCATCACTGTCAAGATCCATGAGACTGTCTGACTTGGGCGGCAAATGCTCAAAGTGGAAGCCTCTGGAGCAGGCGGTACAGCGGAACATGACATTTTCAGGGTTGTTAATAAGATTCTGGGGTACTGGGTAGATAGGGTCTTCACCGTTGTTCTCCTCACGATCCTTTTGCTCCTGTTGAGGAGTCTTGCGCTCTCGGAAAGGTACACATGAAGCGCCGTGTTGCTTACAGTCAGAGCACCTTCCATGATCAGGTGCTGTAGGGTCCTTCTTCATGGGGACTGCGATGCAGCGACGACACTGAAGAACAAAGTCGTTCTTACCGACTTTGGTGACCAGATGCTCTCTCGATCCACGGTGACCGATGCAGCTCTTGTGGTATGCGTAGACACAGCCTTGACAGTAGATCAGAGCGGCAAAGTTAGTACCATTCTGACATGAGTCACAATGTTGAATGTGACGAGCGCGGAATGGATCAGATCGTGGCAAATCCTTGAAAGACTCACGAGCTCCAACAGGCTTAGGAGGAGCGACAGGTCGTGGTTCTGACTCGGAGCGATAGATGTCGTTAACACCTGGATCCTGCATGTCACCCTGGTGACGGGTTGAACGACCAGACTGACGGACGCCCTGACCTGAAGGTCTTGAGGTGCGAGGTCTTGAGTTGTTGTACTGCAATTCGTCTTCGTCTCCATCGGCATAGTTGATCGGATTGCTTTGAGACCTCAACGAACGCTTGCGTTTTCTGCTGGGAAGGACGTCAGACTGGAGAATGAAGCCGTCATTACCTTCTTCTGAGTCAGCTTGGGATATGGACTCGAGCCGTCTCGAAGTTTTTCTAGAATCGGTATTGGATGGAACGACCCTTCCAGAGCGACGAGGAGCTGGACCATCGTCTTCAGAGCCACTGTCGTACTTTCTTGCTTTCCGCGATTTCTTCGAGCGCGAAGGATGTTCTTCTTGATCAAGGTATTCAAGAGCTTCAACGGTATCGACGTAACCAGATTTGCTTGGTTTTGGACGCTGAATTTGTTCGACCTCGCTTTCTTCCTCGGCATAATCGTCGGCGTCTTGGACATTCTCTGTGTATTCTTGTAGAGCATCCTGGCCGTTCTCGTATTGTAATAGATCGTTGAAGGAGACCTTACGTGCAGGAGGAATTAGCTTGAGACGACGGATGGGAGACATGATGACGAGGTTGGAGGGTTGCAGGACTTGGTTGTCGCAGTAGATGAAAGAGATGACAGTGTATGGGAAAGGGCAAGGCTCTGTAGCCTTTATATAGGTCGATGAGAGTGAAAAGGAAAGAATAGTGATAGAACAAGTGGTATGTGAAGCTTGCGACAGAGGTATGGTGGTGTGAAGAGGAAGGCAGCGCTGCAGGCAACGATGGGTAGTGTCGATAGGGCAGTAGTGAAAGGGCTTACCTGCTCCGTGTGTCTATCGACGAACTCGACATTGTAGTATACATCTTCATTCTTTGCAATCTCTTTCAATACACGACGGACGATGTTGGCACCATATGTACAGTCGGTGTAGTCATCTCGATTGAAGGTGGGGTCTTGGGTGATTACAACCTGGACAGTCTGCCTGGGCTTTGTAGACGTGATAGGTTGTGGAGTGGAGGCTCTTGGTTGTAGAGCATCCTCCTCGTCGTCGGCGATACCCTCAACGATGGCGTCAATATCGAAATCGTCATCTTCGAAGTGGTTGGCAGTATCAGTGGCAGTGGCTGGAGTGTTAATCGGGGCAAAGGTCCTTGGAGGCGGAGCGGGAGCAGATGGCTGAGGGGCGGTGTTGACAGTGCGAGGCTTCCATCGGGAGAGGTCGACGTTCAGTTCATCTTCGGAATCGGACATGGTTGGTTATGGTATATGGACATTCGCATGCACGTCGCAGACAGAACAGAGCGCGAGTTGAGCCGGAGAGAAGATGGAAAAGTTGGCGTATGAGTGGGATGAATATGCGTTACTTGTCAGGAAAGAGCAGACCCGCTGTTGATCAGACCCAAGACAGATGAATCACAAAGAAGGAAGTCGCGATAGTTTGAGTAAGAGCGACCGAATGGAAGACGCGACAGATACCGAGACGGACGCGACTGTCGCCGAGCTTGGACCCTGAATCATGATGCTTTCTGGGGCATTCTATTTTCCTCAACTTAATTATTTTCTACCTCACTCAGTACCGCCACCAACTCTTTTCGACTGGAATGCTCGCCGCCGCCTCTGCGCAAGCGCGTACTCCTAGACTCTATCTGCAATGTCGCCGTAAATCCACCCTCTCGGCCATCAACCGCACCCTCGATCAGTCCATCCGGAGAGACCGCCGCAAAGCCCTCGATGATCTGAACAAGATCAACGACGAACGTGGTGCCTCCTTCCCATGGCAGGATCGAAACCACCGATCCACATTCGACGACTCCGCTCGCAATAAATACACCAACCATGAGGACCGTGAGGACAGGCACACATCGAGAGGCCCGGCTTCTAAGCGAAATCAAGCCAACAGAAATGCAGCCTTCACCATTCGCAAGTCCAATAAGCGCCCCGAAGGCAATGCTATCGATGAGAATCCAAGATATGATATTCTGAATGTCCCCTTCACCGACAAGCACCACTTCACCCAAGAGAACTGGAACCTTCTGATGGAAGCTGTCCAGCTAGCCGAGGACAAATATGTTAGAGCGCTGCCAACCCGCCCTTCTACCTTGCCACAGTTCGAAAAGGATGAGCCTAGTGTCACGCTCAACGTAAAAAGACAGCTTAAGAAGACTTTCAAGGAAGACCTTGCTACTGTTGAGCCTACTCTGTCCCGCGAGAAGAACGAGTGGCTGCGTGTGATACAACATGTTGGTAACGCTTTGAAGAATGCAAGGTCAAACAACATATATATTCCTGGTAGGCGTTGGTTTGAGGGAGGCGATCCCATGAGTGCTATCAAAGCATCCGTCTATCCTATTCAACCACCAGCTACCCCACCACAAGCTGCTAATTGGGCCCAAGAGCTCCAAGACATGACCGTGCTGAACAAGGACATGCGTAGCGTTGTTATCCAAGAACTTGTCAACAAGAATGCAGCTGCTCTTATTAGCGGTCAAGAATTGCGTCCTATAGAGCTCACAGGTGCTCTTGACAATTCCAGATCGGAAAGGCGAGCCAAGGAAAGAGACGAAGAAATGCAGAGGGACTCTTTCAAGGAAGCAAAAGAAAGAAGAAAGCTGGAAGAAGAAAGTCGACTCGACGATGACCAACTCTTTTCCCTCGTCAACAACAACAGAGAAAAGAACAACGACAGAAAGAACAAGTACAAGGAGATCCAGGAGCCTAGAGACAGGAAAGACAGAGACAGCCGTTCGTCACCACAATCATTTCGTGATGATAGGGACGCATATGTTTCAATCCCATACACAACAGCTGCCTCGGAGTTTCTGTACGGCTTCAACGTTGTCATTGCAGCTCTCACTGCCAGACGCCGTCAGATGTACAACGTCTACATCCACAGCCGCGCGCTTTCCAACTCGTCGAGCGCAAAAAACATCAAAAGCCTATGCAGAAAGGCTGGTGTCAAATACACGGAAGTTGATGATTCTTTCCTTCCTAAAATGGACAAGATGGCCCAAGGCCGTCCTCACAACGGCTTAATCCTCGAAGCCTCACCTCTACCAACCCTACCCACAAAGTCGCTAGGCAAGATTGGCGTAACAGACATGGCCATCCCCATCGACCTAGCCGACCAAAGCGCCGAAGAAGCAAAAGTAAACGGCACCCCATCAACCATCCCCTTCCACTACGCCCACACATGGCGCAAACCTCTCGTCCTCCTCCTCGACGGCATCCTCGACCCAGGAAACCTAGGCAACATTCTACGCACAGCACACTTCTACGGCGTCGACGCAGTCGCCATCTGCACAAACACCTGCGCCCCCGTAAACCTCCCCATCGTCCAAAAAGCAGCTTCCGGCGCCGCAGAAGCATTAACCCTCCTCTCCATCCCCACACCCGCAAACTTCATCACCACATGCAAGAAACACGGCTGGACCGTCCACGCCGCCGTAGCCCCCAACGCCAGCTCTGCTAAATCTTCAAAGGGCAATTTGGTCACGTCTAACATGATCTCGCCGCTCTCGCGCAGCCCGAGTATCTTGATGATCGGTGCTGAAGGCGAAGGTCTTCGTGCTAATCTTGCTACCAAGGCTGATGCCAATGTAGGCATCAGAGGTGCCAAACCTGCTCTCCCTGAACTCGATGTTGGTGTTGATAGTTTGAATGTCGGATCTTCGGTTGCTGTCTTACTAGAGGCCTTTTTCAGGAAACCTGATAATCTTGAAGATGTCCCTGAGGATACGCCGAGGGATGATACTGTTGCTGGTAGAATTGTATAAAAATAGACATTCTGATGATTGGGATGTTGTTTGTATATATAGCATTGACGACTTTATTGTATATTACCTTTTTCCTCACCCTTTATCAAAAATGTATCTATGATATTTGCTATGTGTTCTACATTATCCGTCCCAGTCAATCTCAGACTCTTCTACTCTACCAAAGCCAGAGTAAAACAAGGTGGTCGTGTGGTTTCGGCAATGTTGAAAATCGGACCCTGTTCGCGTTCAACGCTAGAGCGGCCTTGCAGCAAGTGTGGTGTGGTGTGGTGTGGTGCATGTGATGTGTTCGACCTGCAGCCTGCACTCTGCAGCACATCCACTTTCCTGCACATCAGCCGGGAGTTTTGGAACGGTTAATGCGGCAACCCCCATCGCGATGTGCCAGACAGAGCACGCGCGTATCTGCATCATCATCATCATCATCATCATCATCATCATCATCATCATCATCATCATCATCATCATCATCATCGCATCCTCCTCAACAACGTCAGGGGAAACCGTCTCACCCAGCAAGCAGCGGCAAAAAAGATTGAAGTTTGAGAGGAAAGAAATAAAATCGGCAAAGTTGTAAAAGAGGAAAAGGGTATATCTATAAACGCTTTCTTTGCAACAGAGAAACAAAAGAAACAAAAGGAGGAAAAACTGTTCTCTCCTAGCTACGGATCCATTTTCTCGTAGCATCTCTAGTAGTAAAGTATGACTTTTCGCGCCTGCCGTATGCTTTGTTGGCTCCAGATCAATAGAAAAACGTCCATTGCGAGTCCAAGGATGCCACCTTCCGACACAAGCCAACCCATCTGCCATCTCCAGCAAATCCAAAATAGAAAAAGGTGTAATGAGTAAAAAGGCCTTCTGAGCCACGGGATATCAAGTTGAAGAATCGAAAGTAGAAGAAGTAAAAGAAAAAAACTTTACAGCTTCAATGCGCGCTCAAAGACGTCAAGATTGAAAGCAGAGTTTCTAAAGTCGTCGGCACCAGGTTCAGGAGCGTATTTTTGACGTCCTGGTTCAATGTCGTCTTCGGCGATTTCATCCTGGTGGGCGGGGATGGTGTGCTTCTCTTCAATCCCACTATCGCTGCGGGATACTTGGGAGATGCGAGATTCATAGCTGGGAGTGCGAGCAAGGCGATCATTACAAGCGACGAAACGAGCAGTGAAGAATCCCTTGACACCATTGCTAAGCCAGATGATTTCACCATGCTTGATGGAAGCAACATCGATAACTCCAGCATGACAGATACCTTGATCGATGGCCCAGCGGCGAGTGGTTCCTTGTTGGCCTCCACAGTCTGTGTGCGGAGTCACCCATTTTCCATCACGGTAGAAGTAAGGGGTCGTGATAGATCCATCCATGACTTGGTTGTCGCGGTTAAATAAAATGACTTCCTTAGCATCCTGATATGATTGAATCGAAGCGCATTGCCTGGCGTAATTGTACATTGTCCGGTAGTGAGTTTTAGCACGGGTGAAAGTCGTAGTCCGGGTTGGTAGAACATCCAGCACGGCCTTGAAGATGGGTGTCGGAGACGCCGCCTCCTGATTTGATTTGCCCAAGTCCAGAGTAGTCGGGAAGAGAAGTGGCTGCTTCATGGCCATGATTGGCTCAACTCCAATTTCCATTTTCCCATTGTGACGCAAGCATACTCGGACCTGTGAGACATTGTCAGCCTTTGTGCTTCATTGTACAATTGCGAAGTTTTTTTTATTGTAACGATCTCTTTGAGACTGTCGCGTGCCTGTGGCGCATGCATGTCTTTGTTTGCAAACAGAACCATGACGCACATGGTGTGTGAATGGATTGGATAGATGGCATGAAGAAAGAACAAAAAATCACGTACCTTGAACGGACATTTGTTGCCGGTCTTCTTCTTGTGTTCGGCGACGGCGGTTTGGATGCGATTGAACAGATCAACAGGTCCTTTCAGCCTCTTATTGGTGTCATACCAGCCCAGATGGTCGGCTGCAGTGACGAGGCGCTCGTAGTGATATTTGATGAGATATGCAGCCTTGGAGTCCGGACAACAGACAGGATTCTGAGCATTGCGCTTCATCGAGCCATCGTAGCGCAACGAAGTGAAGACATACTGATCTTCGATGGGAATCTCATCCAACATGTCGAATTGATGTCGAGCGGTGGTTATCCAGGACGTCTGGGATGAAGATGGTCGTAAATGAAATTTTGGTGGGAATCAGCGGTTCAGGCTAATATTCAAAGAGACATTATGGTTTGTAGTGGTGGAAGTCAAGGCGGGGCGAATTGTGTGGGATGTCCAGAAGTTTTAAGAGAGACGGAGCTGGGGTATCAACAGGACGCGAAGGCCATGGCACGGCAGAAGGCGGAAGAAAATCGAGAGACTCGAGTGGATGATGAAAGAGAGTCAAGGGACACTGGGGGTTTCAGGTCGCGGCACTGGCAAGGTTTTGAGGGTGGAAGTTGTGTGGGCGTTGAGAAAGAATGCCCCCGCGCGTCTTGGTTCCTTGTACGGACGGCGCGCTCGCTCGCCCTGGCCGACTTTGCCGGTCTCGCAATCACCGCAATCTAATAAGCCCATCCAACACAATGAGGCGCTTATTCGGTTGTTTTTTGCGTTGCGACCGAGAGATTACGTTAACTGCTGCTGAGTCTGATGACAGTCACCTACCAAATCGGCAGCGTCGGTAATCGAGCATTTCACATCTTACCATGAATTCTAGCAGTGGCACGGAAATAATACGTCAAGGCCCCAGAGGGAGCATGAAACCAAACGGTCTGGGGCCTCTGGGCACCAAGACGTCAAAAATTGGCCGCATGTTTTGCTTGCTCTCGCGGACCCCGGCTGCGTGAACAGAGAACAGCCGGTTCGTTCCTGTGTGTACAAAGTACATGAACTTTTGCCATTCCAAGCTTCCGATAGAGCTATTCGAGTACAAAAATTATGGCTCAATGCAGATTCTCGGATCGAAGTCTGACATGCGATATAATGAGCTGAAATGGTACTGTAGCAAAAGAAAGTTGGAATAAATCAATGGGTATGTACGCCGCTCGCTCCATATTTACAGAATTCCTCATCAACGCAAAGAACGCCAACCATGCAGAATGCTCCTCTTGTTTTTTCCCATGTCATCGCCTTACTGGGATGACCCAACGTTCGTCTTGATCATCTTCCAGTTCATCAGAGTCCCATCCGTCTTCTTCATCGCGAACAGCCAGCTCGACAAATCGTCTGAATGCTGCAGCTGCTGCTGCATCGATCTGTTGCTGATTGGGAGGGACCTGCTGTTGTTGAGGTAAAGGACCTGCTCTTCTTCCGTCTAGAGCGGCTACTCTGCCACCTCGGGCGCGTCTCGCTCCACCTCTACGTGCTGGCTGCTGTGCGGCCTCTGCTGCTGCAGGTTGAACGTTGTTGTCTTGAGCAGGCTGGACAATGGCTGCAGCATTGTCCTGAGCATCGAGCTCTTCTGCAAGCGCTCTTGCTGCGGCCTCGTCCTCTTCCCGCTGCAGAGCCTCTGCTTCTTCTCTGTCTGCTGCCTGGGCTACCGCCAGAGCCTCTTGCTCCCAGCGCCTCGCACCAACAAAAGCACCTCCCTGGCCTTCGTCACCCTCCTCTAGCTCCCATAGCTTCTGATAACATTCTGTGCCAGGCTTATTGAAATGTTGATACGGGTTGTCGGGGCACAGCCATGCGCCACACAGGTAGCAGAAGTGGGTGGCGCATTGAACACAGCGCATGTGGTTGCAACCCATAGTCTTCTGTGTAGGACTGCTACAGGTAGGGCACGGCGAGGTATGCGTGCGGATATAGTCGTAGCTGGCCTTCTCCTCCTCTGACAGTTCTGAAGGGTTGCGAGGCCAGCAACGAGCGAAGTCACCATGCCATCCTGCATAACAAGTTTTGCAAAAGGCGAAACTGCACTTGCTGCAGATAGCCAGTCTATCAGAGGGGGAGTGGCCCTTTTTCACCGTCTCCGTATCGTCTTCATCTTCACTCGATGACTCCGGGTACATTGAGAGATCTTGTGGGATAGGCGGGTACTTGTCACTGCGAGCAGGACCTTGGCACCAGGTACGCGGGCAGTAAACAGTTGTCTTGTCGGCTTCCTGCTTCTTCTTGCGCTTCATGTCGACATAGCGGCGTATCATGGACTCTTCGATACCCATTGCAAGCAGCTCTTTCGGGTGTAGTGTCTTTTCCTTTCGCCTCTTCTTTTTCTGACCAACCGGGGCGTCCTTGCCACAGGTGGGGTCTAGACACTGCACTCTTCCAACGTCGCCCTCGGTGATGCAGTTGTTATAAAAGTCTTGCAAACAGGTCTGACAGAAGACATGACCACAGCGACGCATGCGATAGCATGAAGAACCTTTTTTGGGCTCGAGACAAATGCCGCAGTCAAAGGTGCCAGCATCAAATGTAGCCTTCTTGGTACAGGTGTCATAATCGAGTAAAGCAGGCTTCAGAGATGGTGGCAGGTCGAGACCAGTGACTTCCAAGTCAAAAGCCTGCTCGGCTTGTTGTTGTAGGAAGTCGATATAGGAGAAGAGGATCTGACAGCGACCGTATTCATCCCACAGCTTCTCACATTCACGCTCCAACTCTTTCAACTTGTCGTCGGGAAGCCATTTTGGCGTGGTAGACAGGAGGATGGTTGGCGGCTTCTCAGCAGGGTAACCTTCGGGAAGGGAGAGCTTCAGCTGTAGAGGCGGAAGATGTTCGAGACGATAGGTTTCGTCAAAATCGGGTACGAAAGATGAGTTTTTGATTTGGCCATTCTCCGAGTCTGGTGGGGATGGTGGTGGCGCTGAGGGAAAGCGCAAAGCGAGAGGACTCGAGGGGTTGACGGGGAGATGTAAGGAAGCGGCGAAAGGGTTATTTGGGTCAACGAGGAGTTCGGGATAAATGGCCGAGATGGTTGACAACTCTTCTTCTCTCTCGTCTTCAATGTCCATGGTGCCCGAATCGGGGTGACTCGTGAGTGGCTGGGTGCTATGAGCAATTCATAAGTGCAAGTGAGTCTTCGGGCGAAAGACTATATATTGGCGCAAGCGATGGTAAGTAATGGAAACAGAGAGACCTGTGTTGCAGAGAGAAGAATAAATGTTGGGTGGCGCGGTGAATGAGAGATGGCGGCTTTGACGGTGTCTTGGTTTCGCCTCGGTGACGGCTGGCAGAATCTCACCGCCTGGTCATTGACACGGGCCGAAGCGTCTTATCGCCGGCCTGCTGGAGAGGCTGCGGAGCCGTGTCTTTCGTCAGAGCTCCCCAGAAGTTGGTTCCTTGAATCTGGCTGGAGCTCGTGTCTTGCGTCTTCCTACCTTAGTCTTCACAGCAAACATCTCTGGAAGGAAACAGCCAGTATGGACGACCCTCCGTTGGCTTCGCTTTCTTTGACTCACGTCCATTATGTGAGATGCTGCATGCTCCTGCCCGACTGACACAAAGCAGCTAACCTTTCGTCTCAGAATCCCAATGATCCAATTGCACATGCCTGTGCCTTTCTGGCCCTTGTACCCCAGGCTCTGTGCATCACATATGCCACTTTGATATGGAGCACCCGCGAGGCAGAGGTCGCCCTCATGTTTGCTGGTCAATTGGCTTGTGAAGCTCTCAATTGGGTCCTCAAACGCACCATTCGTGAAGAGAGACCACATCGTAAGCACTCCCTCCCTCGATCCTCCCTGGAAGTGACCTATAGAAAGTTACAATACTACCAGGAAGCAGGACAGCGCCCACTGAGAGGCGACAATGTTATCGGCTCTCTCTAGACACGCCCCTGCTTCCTAATAGTATTATGCATTTCTACAGCTACTCGTGTTACATACCCCAGTACTGACTCTGCCTCTTCTGCAGGTCTGACTGGCAAGGGCTACGGCATGCCCTCATCGCACGCTCAATTCGTTTCGTACTTCGCAGTTTCTCTGACCTTCTTCCTCCTCTTGCGACACAACCCTCACGCTCCCAATGCCTCGACCACCCACATCCCAACTTCCACATTCGAGAGACTTGCCTTGTCTGCCCTGGTTATCGCCGGTGCTGCTGCTGTCGCCCAGAGCAGAATATACCTCAACTACCACACTGAAAGACAAATCCTGGTTGGTTGCATTATGGGCGCGCTTTTTGCCGTCTTCTGGTATCTGTTCACAGCATACTTGCGCCGTTCGGGCTGGTTGGATTGGGTATTGGACACCTCAATTGCCAAATTCTTTCGCATACGAGATCTGGTCGTCAATGAGGATCTAGTCGATGCTGGTTGGGAGAGATGGCAGCAGCGTAGAAGCAAGAGAAGCGAGCAAAAATCCAGATAGATGTCCATATCGACCGTCAACATACACTCTACCAATGTGCTACAGTCTGCAACTTTTGCTGCAGCAGAAAGAAACAATCATCTTCACGGGCAGAGGCGTGGCCATAGAGAGTCGATAAGATGTCGTTTCTCAGCGGGCGCTGTCCTGTTTCCTAATGGTATTATGTGTTTGTATAGTTGCACGGGCAGAACAGCGAAGAATTTTCTGATCCTTCAGGGCGACTACGCCTTACTGCTGTCTAGACACTGAGGCTTTGGAGGAGGATTGGCGCAGTCCACCAATCAGGGAGAATAATTGTGTCTTCATCCGCGCCCATGGGGCCCGACATCGCGTTTTAGTCGGCCGTTCAGATGTATGCAAGAGCCAACAACTCCACAGTGCCCGCATTTTCTCAAAAGATGTCCATCACGTGTAGCTCTTTCGGCAATCCAATGCAACCTACGGGCACACACGGCTGGACTAATCGACATCCTTCGGGTATAAAGAAGACTCACGCAGTCTGTCCAGCTTGCAACTGTTCCTCGTCTTGTTGCTGTGCTCTTCGTCCCTCGCTGCTTCCGTCTCTGCCCTCATAGCCGTAAACTTTCCTTATCGTTATCGGACCCTTTCCTCACCACTTACTCGAACGCCGCCGTGCATCGGAACCAATCACAGCCTTGATTCTTCAATTTTTCTCCCTCTTCCTCTCTCCAAAATGTCCAGCTTCAGCGTCCCAACTCTCGCATCACAATACAAGATGGCTTCTGATCACTCTTCGCCGTACGACACCTTCAGACATCCTCTGGAGCTGCGCTATGCAAGTGCGTAAAATCTTTACCCCGCCAAGACCGATTGAATCATCAATGATGCCCTTCCACACGGCCAATTGATCGCGCCAGCAAACACAAGCATGGTATACTGATTCAATGGCCGCACTACAGGCAAGGAGATGAAGCATCTCTTCTCTCCCCGCATGCGTGTCAGCACCTGGAGACAGTTGTGGATCTGGCTCGCCGAGTCTCAGAAGGAGCTCGGTCTTTCCATCTCTGATGAGGCCATCAACCAGATGAAGGTCAACCAGATTGTCCAAGATGATGAGTTCAAGATTGCCGCCAAGGAGGAGGAGAGAAGAAGGTTAGTACTTGCATCGTCTGTGATTTTCAAAATCTGGCATTTGTGACGTATCTCGTGCTACATGCGTGGATTTCACGTGTTTCCAGCAATTGTGTTTGCTGTTGGCAGTTTTACAACACATGTTCTGTTCGTTTCGTTGTGGAATCTCGGACTCTGACTTTCTCTATCAGACACGATGTTATGGCTTGGGTTCACACATACGGTCTCTGCGCTCCCGCCGCTGCCGGCATCATCCACTGGGGTGCTACCTCATGCTACGTTACTGACAATGCTACCAGATCGGCTCTTCCGCCATGGCTTACAAGCGTAACCCCATGAGATCCGAGCGTTTGACCTCTCTTGGTCGTCGTCTTGCGAACCTCCACGCTGACTTCATCTCCACCTACGCCTCGCAATGGATGGAGCGTACACTCGACGACTCTGCTATCCGTCGTATTGACATCCCTGAGATGTACCTGTGCGCTGATGCTTTGCTCATTCTCATGAACAACATCTTCAGCGGTCTTGTCGTTTACCCCAAGCGCATCGAGAACCGTATCCTTGAGGAGCTTCCCTTCATGGCCACGTAAGTTTTGTTTTCCAATACATTTTGATTGTTGCTAATCCATAACAGTGAGAACATCATCATGGCTCTCGTCAAGAAGGGCATCTCTCGCCAGGATGCTCACGAGGAGATCCGCGTTCTCTCTCACCAAGCCTCGGCTTCGGTCAAGCTGGAGGGTAAGCACAACGACCTCATTGAGCGTATTCGTGCGACACCATTCTTCGAGCCCATTCTCGGAGAGCTCGACGCTCTGCTCGATCCCTCCACCTTCACTGGCCGTGCTCCTCAGCAGGTCGAGAAGTTCTGTGGACCCAACGGTGATGTCGAGAAGGCCCTCGCCAAGTTCCGCGCTGAGGGTATCGAGGAGAAGGTTGGTGACATCATCCTTTAGATGTGTCTCTTTTATGATAAGGATTGTTTTACATGCTACGAGACGTCGAGATGATTCGGGAGGTTTGCACAAAAAAGTCACGGTAGATATATTATAGTAAAAAGTCACCCAAGTACCTAATTATGATCACTTTGTATTTGTTCAAGACTGTACTGGTTTTGACCGACCTCTGTCTCATGGTAACACATGGTCATTGTAGACTATCACCACAATACATGATACGAATGGGTTTCTTGCGGGCATGTACCTGGTCATTTCTTTTTTTTATTTGCGGGAAAATAAATCGGCGTCACGCTAGAGCGCGTGACGAAAGCTTGGCGCGCATCGAAGTCTCAAGGCTGCGACAATCAAATCAACCCATCTTCAATCTCATCATCATCACAATCATCTTGCTCGTCTTCTGATGCGGCACCGACGACTTGTACACCATTCTTGAGTGATCTTCGGCATCTGTAAACCAGAGTTGAAGGGTGTCACAAGCCGCTGGGCTGTCTTGCTTGTTGATTCTCGCGCTCTACCGTCTGCACTGGCGACCCGCTTACCGCTTATACTTCAGCTCACGCTAGAAGGGTCAAGCAGGGAACTGGGTGGTTACGGAGGGGTTTGAATCTTCGAGATTAGAAGCTTGTAAGTCACTTCATATCATATCGAGTCAGGGCTGCTCGAGACGTCTAATCGAAGCCCGGGTGGGAGGGATCTCGTTTTGTCGAGGGCCGCATTGGTATTGATCCCCTTGCAAGTCGAACTGATTGTTGCAGGACAAGTCCAGAATGCCTAAGGGGAAGCGATCCGCCCGAGCCTCGTGGCTGTTCCGCAACAAACCAGCTGTAGCCTCAGCCCACAATACCTTTGGCCGCTTCAACGTCTCGATCAACTACGATGAGTCCAAATCTGAAGGCTCCATCGTCATCCAACATGCTGTGCACCTCGAAGACTTCTCTTCCGAACAGACTCTTGACCTTGTCTTGCGACCCGAAAGCATAGTCTCATGTGAACTTTGTCTTGACAATCAGAACCATAGACTGCCTCCAGAAGTGCTCAACTTGATACCAACAAACCGTAACGACATATTGAGTCTGTCATTGACTATGCATGCTCCTGGTACTGTCATCTGCCCTACAGCGCCTCTTCCCTTGTCATTCGTGTCGACCAGCTTTGGACAGCAATTCGCCGCGTTTTCTCACCTGTGTCAAACAACACAGCTACAAATATATCTTGGCAGAGATCAACTTCAGTCAGAACACCGCCAGCGCCTTGAGCGGTTCGCTTCTGCCATCACCCAGCGCAGACTCAGAGCGAACCCCATCGACCTTCGAAGCCTTGGTGGCGGTGGTGGAAAGCAAGAGACAACATGGGACCATATACATCCGCCTCCGGTGGAGGAACAACAGGCAGACTTTGGTGCCTCAAGAAAACGAAGCCGTGATGGTGAGTCTCTACAGTTTCGTTTCTCTCCATATGCTAGAGTATGTCACTTGTGTAGCTATAACAATGTACAAACATTTTCAGATCAGAAGAGCAACCAGGGAAAGCCCAATATTCCATTACCTCTCTGTGGGCACTAGCCCGTTCTCAAAGACTGCTGTGCATTTTTATAGCTACACGAGTTGCATACTTGTATCAGCATGCGTGGATGTTGGGTTCTTATAGACAAACTCTGACCATACTATCTAGACTCGAACAGCCAACAACAATCAGAAGAGCCGTGCACAAAGATACAAAAGTTCTTCTGGGATATGGTCCCACCTGGTTCACCCACTGAAGTAAATACACCAAGTTCACGGCATGTCACTCCTACTCTCATCACCGGCAACACCCTTGATGCCAAATTAATGCATCCCTTCGTTTCTCCAACAACTGGTAGAAGACCTGGAGATGAGCCATGTCAGTCCATGACAGGTGACACCAGGCACAACAAAGAGAGAAAACCAGGCTCACGAGCCTACACGCCTCTCCCTGCATATCCAGCAGGGCTTGAGAATACCTGCACGCCATCACCTGCACTCGAAAAGACAAGCTCACCTGCTTGGGGATCTAGTATAGAGATGAAACCTACGTTCCTTCCTCAGTCTGCGAATAATTGCTCTGCTCTTCCACCAGAGCTTACACAGGTCTTGGGCAGTATGCTTCAACAAATGTTACCCAACATTATCCAAGGAGCTTTTTCATCCATCCTAGCACCATTAATAGATGCCCGTCTCGAAGCACTAGTGACCCAAAAGATGGAAACCCTAGTCCAAGAAAAACTACCCCAACTCACCCAACACGCTCTCCAACAAAACATGGACAGATTCATCGATGACCTCGAAGACGGACACAAAAGAGCAGAAGTCGAAATTGGAGAGACTGTTGGCGAAGCAAAGGTTGAACTCAACGAAGCACGTGATCGAGGTATTGATGACATTGAGACTTGGGCTCAAGAGCGATTTGAAGATTTTGAGGGTGAGGTTGTGGGGATTACTAAGGCTGCTGTTGAAGAGCTGGAAGACAAGACCAATGATCTGAAGGAAAGGCTGGACCGCAGATTTCAGAGTCATTGTAGGAAGTTGAGGAGGGTGCAGAAAAGTGTGAGGAGGAGGTCTATATAGTTTTAGATAATCATCACATCTGCAGAATCTAATATGATCAATAATGAACGCAATACAGATGACTTTGATACTTCGGTGTCGACGCTGCATCCTCTTCTGAGTCCAAGTCTGTCTCATGCAGCTTTCGCCGCGCAGCTAGTCAGACAGGTGCTCTGATTCAAGAATTTGTGCTTTGGCTCGCTTGCAGTATCATGGAGCAACGGAAAATTGAGAAGTTGTGGTCATGAGGCAGAGAATGCGCTTTATGATGGAAGCGCAAGATCGATGATATTTCCCGTTTGGGACTAGTTTGGCCAACCATCTTCTCCTTGTGCCAGCAATAATAAGCAGTTGTTGTCTTCTAAAACTGACAACTATTACAGATTTTGATCACTACTGATTCTCGGACGCAGGACTCGCATATAGCTGATGGCTCCACAAATTTACTGTCATATCTGTGGCGGCCCCTTCTTGGAAAACAACGACACCTGGTTAGGTCAAGCCGTTGTGCTGAGCACAGGACACCAGACACAGAATGCTATCGAGATTGACGACTTTTGGCCTTTCGCGCTGGATCAAAACGGATATCATCTGAACCAGCAAGCGTCTGAAGAGGCTGACAGAGTTCTGCTTCGCTTCAACTCAGTCTACGATTGTGACAATGGCACTTTCCAATTGTTGGAATGGAACGAGAGTGTCAAACCGAGCATTCCTGACCATCTATCCAGTCACCCCAGAGGTGGCTCGTTGTATGTTGCTGTTCACAATGTTTGCTTGCAACTCGCCGATCGCTTCATGGACACCGCGTCAACTATGGAAAGAGCCGTAACGAGCACTACCTCTGGCAGAATCACTTCGGAGCTACAGCTTTGGGAAGTTTTGTGCCGACGAGTGGACCAGTTCGGGCGTGATACAATGGCCAATGAGCCTCACAACTTTTTCCTGCCACCCCACAGTCACTCCAGCATGCCATGGGAACAAGAGTATGATCCAGGCGAGTTTTCTTTCCTGGATCCTTCGGTATGTGCTATTGCTTGTTAGATGTTAGTTGATCTGTGCTAATGATGAGAGATCCATGCTCTACTAATGGCGAACCCTCTGGACATCCCAAACATCACGCAATCCATACTGGAGGATCTCAAGGCCATCCCTGATACTGAACCACGTCCACACGAAACACAGGATGAGTCGTGTGAGTCACTTGTCAACTCAAGAGCTCACCCTTGGCTATGGGACCTAGACACTGGCTCTATACGCGCCAAACAAACGTCAGATCGTTGGGGTTGGGAGTCTTTGCTTCGCTCGCTTTCGCAACCCGACATCCATATGCCCAGTAAAGAGTCGCTGCAAATTCCACTCTCGCTTCGCAACCGTCGAAGGATCTGGCGAATTCTTGAAGAAGCCAGAGTGAATGATCTACCAGTCACGCGCAATCAAGGCCCCCCTTGGGCACAAGTTCCCCATAACATCGGAAACTCCTCGACCTCACCCTGTTCCACGTCCACCTCCTCCATCTCATGTCTCAGAGCAGCAGAAGCCAGTTTTCCGAAAGCGACTACCCCCAAGAATCATGAAACGTGATGGCATACTCCTGAGATTCCCTGCACATGAGCCAGGCCTCGTAGGATTTGGCGATATCCGCATACTAGGCTTTCCTACACAAGGCTCTTCTTGAACTCAATTCCACCATTTCCACAACTTCAGGACAACGGCGGTTCACTGTTTCAGAACGTTGTGAGCAAAGGTGAGTCAGACGATTTGAGAAATCCACCTTTGCTTCTCTTCCATCTCAACATGGCCACTTCTGTACTGTTGGCAGTTTGACCAGCTGCAAGTGAGTACGTTTCTACACACCAGTCAGACAGATGGCTTTGAACAACTCAGAGCTTTCACACCACACTCTCATGCTAGTCAATGCGGCCAAGGGGTAGTTAGCGAACACGAACTCAGGTCAAAGGGAAGTACCACTAAAGTAATGCTTTGTTAATGCATGGAAGTTGCACACTTATGCAAACTGCGATCGTCATTCTTGGCAAGTGTCGATGCTATTTTTGTTGCAGATCAAACACACAACGTTCATCTCTACCATGCTGGGCAGCATGGGAACGACCCATGTCTACGTGGATATATTCATTGTTCGCAGATCCGCATCTTCTTCCTTGTCAACCGCTCGTGCTGTGTTTGGACCTTGCCTCCTCTTCGACGAGTCGCTTCTTGATACCCATCTAGTAACATCGAGTAACTACACATCAAGCACCAGCAGCGTGACTGCAGCCACTTGAACTCAATGCTGGCTTCAGGTATATTGGCTGTCTGCACGTATTGACACGTTTTTAGTCGTTGCAAGTAGAGCACAATTGCACGTAGCGGTTCTAAACTTTCAGGCCTTTTTTGTATTCCTTGTTCCAGATTCAGCAAATCACACTTGCAGCTGAATTTTGTCAGGGATGACAACTGACTAGAGCGGAGCGGTGGTATGTGATAAACACAATATTCTTGAGCGATCACCAGAGATGCCTGCTTGCTGTTTCAGCACAACTCGTATCGATGGTCACTGACATCAGAAAACGTGACGTCGGTCAGATTGCAACGCGGAGCAGGAACGATCAAGGCATATATATGCATTGGTTCCTGCTCTTTCCAGACTGTCATCTTCTCCAAACAAACAATCAATCTCACTTTTCATCCCGAAATCTTACACCAACGTCAGAATGAAGGCCACTACCATCTTCAGCACACTCGCTGCAGTCCTTCCTGCTTTTGCAGTACCACATGCTCGCTCTACCGGAGAGTCCTTTGGCGGTCTAGCCATCCACTCCGGCTCCCCTGTCCACCTCTCTGCCATCAACGCAAACGGCAACTCCTTCTGGCTCAACAAGGAGACTTCCTCCTACTGCCCCAACACCACCGTCACATCCTGTCCCGAGGGTAAATACACATACTTCGAGGGCGGCAACAATACACTCTCCCTCAACGTCGAGGTCCCCGGCGGTCAACGCGTCTACGTCGCTCAAGATGGCAGTCTGGGCTACACCATTCCCCACGGCAGTGTTAGCGGCAGCCAGAATGTCAGCTACACTGGTTTCAACTTGAGGGACAGTGGTATCCACTTGCAGTACAAGGGTGCTGATTGGATTGCTGTGCCTATTGGTAGTGCTTACAAGGTTTACGCTGCTGTGGCTGAGAATGCTCCTCAGAATGGCACTAGCTTTGCTTTCAGAGTGGGGTCTGTTAATGCTACTTTTGGTGCTTGGGAGTACCTGTGAAGCAGTTTTTGTTGGAGGAACAAGGTCTCGTAGATGAAAGCATCCGTCATGTAGCATAGACTTGTCAACGAAAACGAATCCATTTCGACATCACTTGCAATGATACTAAATACAACCCATCGAATGACCATTCGACGTTGAATCAAATACATTTACAAAGCTTTCAAGTAGATTTCATCATTTGTAGTCTTGCTTTTGCACGTTGTACATTCTGCCGATGGCGGGTCCTGAACCAACGATCTGACCAAACTGGTTGAAGCCGTGCCTTCGGTTGCTCGAAAGGTTCAACTTTGTCAGCACTACCACAATCTCCCATGTTTTGATTCTTCAATGGCTTCATGTACAATTGCTCTCTTAGAACAATACTATCGTCAGACTCCAAGCATAAGAACATTTAAGAAGCAGCTACTCAAACCAGGATAATCCTGTTCATCTATCTCAAACGCCAACCCTTTCCGCCAAGCCAGACTTCACCACCAAAAAAAAAAAAAGAGAACCGAAGCAAATTTGCAAACTTCCCACCCGCTGTGTGAGTTATTGCAACACACGAACAAAAAGACAAAAAGAAAGTCAAATGAATGTATAGGAATAGCCGAAGGCGGGGCTCGAACCCGCGACCTTGAGGTTGTACTTTATCAGACGATAAGAGCCACACGCTCTACCGATTGAGCTACCCCGGCAGGTCTGATTGATCAAGTTGTGTGACACAACTGGCTCGTTGACTTGTGGTGTGCTGGCGGCTTGATCAGTATATATACTTGATATCGGAGGGCTCACAGAGTATCATTGACTCGATCAACATCGTGCGATGGATCGGCGGGTTCTGCCTCAGGTCTATACTGTTATCGTCATTGATGGAAGTTACAGCTGTAACCGAGCTGAAATCGAGTCTTGGCTGAGCAATTTGTATATCACGTTCATGTGGCACTGTTGTCCTGTCAGATCCATAGAGTATGAATGCAGGTTTGCGTGGCACCGAGTGATTGATACTAAGATGTCAATAAGACAGCATATATGAGCCTATAGACCGATAGCTGGATTGTGAACGTTCAAGGATATGTCAATGTATATTTCGGTGGCAGAGATAGATTCCATGTCTTCAGGTTTGACGTCGGCGCTGCTGTGATATTGTTGACCAGGGTCATACCATTGACAGCACTACTGCGCGAAAAGGAGAAATGTTGGAGCATGCAGAGTCAGCAATCTTGAT
Organism: Aureobasidium sp. EXF-3400; assembly: GCA_024195585.1. NCBI lineage: Eukaryota > Fungi > Ascomycota > Dothideomycetes > Dothideales > Saccotheciaceae > Aureobasidium > Aureobasidium sp. EXF-3400. The sequence goes on from SWBL01000013.1 coordinate 258,335, forward strand.
TCGAAAGAGTCAACCAACTCAACCTACGAACCAATGCTTGCCCCAGGAGTTCTAACAGTAGGTAGCCGTCAGCTCGGAATGAGTTTGCTAAATAGCCACGACAACACAAAGATTGCGATTGGAAAAATTTGAGCAGGCAATTTCAGGCTTCACACAAGAATTTGCGACTCTTTCGCATTCAATCTCGACCATTTGCAAAGAGCACAAGACACAATTGAATACCATCATAATGCTCGCATCTAATGCGGTCGAATGCCTTGCCCGCCAATAATATCGCGTTTCAGGCTTCAAAAGCCAAAAATCACCAAACTTTCATCCTTGAGCAATCATCTTTCTCGCATCTTTTCACCCACTTCCTAGACACTATGAGGGGTGCAAAAAGAAAGTGTACAGGCTCTCGAAAGAGCAAAAGACACGACGCCTGCAGGACTCGAACCTGCGCTCCCGAAGGAAATAGATTTCTAGTCTATCGCTATAACCACTCAGCCAAAGCGCCATTAGAAGGGGCTCGATTCAGACGAATCAGAGCTCGATTGATGGAGGAGAATAAAACATAAACAATTATATAGCAAACAAATGGAGAGGAGCTTTGATGAAAAGCCTCCATCGAGCATTGGTCGCGATATCTTGGTCGAAGTCTGATGGGATTTGAAGAATCGGCGAAGCTGCGTGCATTGGTGCAGTGCAAGCGAGACCGCTGCCCGCTGCTCCCCGTTTCGCAGCTCTCTAACAACCCTGCTGTGTCCAGATCCGAGGCCGGATTGAACGGGGGGTCGTTGCCCCGCATGCCCCACATTGAGGTCTCTTTCTGCCTCTCTGGGGTAAAAGATGGGCAAGCGACTCTGTACCATGCAGAACGGCAAGTAGAGGAGAGGTTAGGTCCGTACGCCGAGAACTGCGGGTCTGGTGGATTGGACCATGGTGTGGGGCCTTGAGCCCTCTTCCTAAGAAGTGTTGATATGAAAGCTGGTGAGACCGCCAGCTGGTGCATACACATCTTTCTTGATCTTTTCAACCTTGAGAGTGTACCAATCGTGTTTGAACAATGGCCATAGACGAGATGAAGCCAGCATTTGATAAGGTGAGAGTTTAACAGACACAACAAGATCTTGACAACGTACTCATAGTCATCGTAGGTCATTGTCGTCGGAGCAGGACCGTCAGGACTTCTCCTGTCTCTGCTACTCATCAGAGCTGGCATAGATGTGCACCTTCTGGATGCTGCTCCTACACTAGATGATCAGCCTCGTGCAGCACACTATGGACCTCCTGCGATTCCAGACCTTCGACGGGCAGGTGTCCTTGACAAGATCAAATCTCAAGGCTTGACGCTCAACACAATGTGCTGGCGAAAGCTTGACCAAACATACATCGCGGGCATGGATACCAGTGAGACTTTGTCGAACGACCCTGAGTATGGCGATGTGAGGACTGTCAGCCTCGCTCTCCAAGAATTGGACGCCTTGATGCTAGAAGAGTTCGTGAAGCAAGGCGGTCAAGTCAGCTGGGAGCACCGCGTATTGGAGGTTCAGCAAGATGAATCGAAAGCTTGGGTAAAGGTCCAGACGCCAACTGAGAACGAGAAGATCATTGAAGCGGACTATGTCGTAGGTTGTGATGGTGCGAACAGCATAGTCAGAAAGAGCCTGTTTGGAGAGGAGTTCCCGGGCTTTACCTGGAACCAGAAGCAAATCGTTGCGACGAACGTGAGTAATACGAATGATGTTAAGAGGACCTTGCTGATCAAGTATGCCTAGACTTACTATGACTTCCGCAAGTTTGGTTACCATGATGCCAACTTCATTATAGATCGCGATCATCTGTACATGGCAGCTATCATCGATGACAAAGGACTCTGGCGCGTGACGTATGGCGAAGAGCCTGGTTTAACCCGAGAGCAACTGCTGGAACGTCAACCTAAGAAGTTCGAGACAATCTTGCCTGGAAACCCAAAGCCTGGCGATTATGAAATGGTGAACTTTTCGCCGTACCGAATGCATCAGAGAGTCGCCGAAAAGTTCAGAGTCGGCAGAGTCATGCTGGCAGCAGATGCGGCGCACCTTTGCAATCCTTTGTAAGTTGGCTTGATGTCACGAGAATAGATTATATGTTGACAGAAATCTGTAGTGGTGGTCTCGGGATTACTGGTGGCTTTGTCGATGTTGGTTGTTTGTACGACTGTTTGTATGGCATCTGGACCCATCAAGCCGACGACTCAATTCTGGATTTGTATTCGGAGGTGCGCCGACAGAAGTACAAAGAGATTATTGATCCTATCTCAACAGAAAACTTCAAACGTGTCTTCGACCAGGATGCGGAAGTCGCGGGCGAGAAAGACCACTTCCTAGTCTTGTGTAAGAAAGCAGCCGAAGACAAGGACTTTGCTCGACAGATGCACTCGGTGAGTAAAACAAGCATGCTTCGCAAGCAATGCTAACGCACACAGGCATCTTTTGGGATCCGCCATGATTTTACACAGTACTATGGTAAGAACAAAGGAAGGGGACTTGTGAACAATGATGCGAAGTCAGATTTCAGCGTGGAGCATATTGAGGAGATTGCACCAACAGGAGCGGACTGAGGTACCTGCAATAGTTCCTTCCGCGAGCCCAGTTCTTGAACCGTCATGTTGCGATCTGCCTTCAACCTCCCTTGGTGTCAAAGTCTGTAATACAATATAGCTGTACAAATGCATAATAATCTTGTGCGAAAGAGCAACGTCCATTGAAGATTCATGTGTTCTGTTCTCCCTAGATAGCATTACTTCTGATTTGACTGTGCTTCTGTGCAGCTTACCTACCGCGCTACACGGACGAAAGAAAGACGGCTGCAATTTGCCAACATTGGCACATAAGAATGAGACAATACAAGTAGCCGGCAGAGAAAAATGAGTGTATAAACTCTTCGGTGGTCAAAAGCCTGTCCACTTGATACCTGACGTAATCATAATCCTGCAAACCGAGACAAAGGAAGATTTCAAGACAGGCCTCAAACACCAGCCGCCGTCCTGACCTGATACGAATGAGACACGACGATTCCGCTCGTGGTCCTCTCATCTATGATATGATCCTCGATGGCCGGCGGTTGATGGGCAAGAATCTCATCCATGCTATCCGCGTCTGACTCCACGTTGTTGGCTGTCACTTGTGCCTGGTTCTTGTGTCTGTTCATTTCGATATCGCCACGGAAAGGATCGAGGTTGGAGCCTTTGTGACTGTGATCTGTTCGCCTCTCGTCGGTTCTGAAGTATTGGCCGGTATGCTTTGAATCCTGTGTGCTTTCGAAGATGCCACGGAAGTAGGTTTCGAAGAGGGGCTTTAAAGTAGGAACACAGCCGCAGAGCATACTAGTGCAAGCCTCGATGGAGCTCCACTCTACAAAGTCCAAGATTGTATAGGTGAGGTCGCCGTCACCTGCCTCAAGGTAGGCGATGATACTTCTGAGACGGATGATGCTGACGATACACCCGGCAGAACCCATTGCAAATACCAGAGATAAGGTGATCTTCTTTCTGCGAGTGAGTGCTAGGTTCCAAACGACCGGGATCGGAAGTGCAAGAATCAGCAGATCGCTGACGGAGTTGCATACAGCATTGGCGATATCTAGATAAATGTTAGCAAGATTGCTCGAGACTGAAATTGATATTACGAACAGAAAGCCGGGCGGTTGATGCATTTTCCTTCAGCAAAGATGTCCCTGGATATAAGTCAGAGGAGTTTTTTCCGAACCAAAAGTGCACCGTAATCTCACCATTGGAAGTGAACTGGTGTACAGTCAAAGATCTCCGTAAGGATACCAGCCACAGAGTATCCAACGGCAAACAAGAAGACAGCCCACCAACGCCAAAGAAAGTTCTGGATGGGAAACAGGCGACGGTACAACAACATAATGGCGACTTTGATGGAAAGCATTGAGGAGCTGTAGAAGACCGAGGCAATGAGGTACAGCCTGAGGAAGTATGGAGAGAATTGAGCCACTGGGACGTTCCATAGATGTCGTCCCATACCCAGATGAACTAAACCTTGGTAGAGAGCTATGGCTGTTATGCATACAAGAAGCGAGGCGATCATCGCCCCTACACTTGATGTCAGTACATGCAAAATTGTGTGTACGTTTAACTCTCCACCTACAGTCGTCATAGCCGACGGATTTGACGATGAAGATCCGAGTGTACAGTCGAAGAAGGACAACGATGATCATAATGATCAGAACGACTATGTTGGTCGCTGTTTGTCGATGACCAATGCTGGGAGGATCGACGAAATTGGGTGTTATGCCGTTCGGAGGTTTGGCTGCGGGCACCTGCCAGTAGTCCACGTTGGGATCCCTATCCATGTTGTGATTTTGTTCAGATGAACCTCGTCCTGATGGATAATGTCTTGTCGAAGAGCGCGAGAGACAGGTCACTCAACCTTAGGGGTCAAGAGGTCGGAAGGACACCACCATGAGGGGCATCCACGCATTTTAATCCGATGGAAAAAAGGTATTTTTACTCTGTCATCAGAAACCAGGAACCACCTTTGGGCCCGCACTCTTCTTACAGTACTTTTGGCAGATCTCTGGGGGCATGCGTCAGGGAAAGGCTGATAGTTTGGTTTCGATAGTGAAGGTCACACTGCGGTCTTGGTGCCGGCTGTAAGCGCAAGGCGTATGTCTCACTGCTTGAGTCATGTTGTGACCTAGGCGTTACGGACACTAAAAGCAGGCTTCTGAGTTGAAACACTGAACTTTCATTCAACAATAACTATTGTATACAGACCCTGTGTTGCGATGCAAAGGTTCCCAGATCGCCACTAGAGTGTTATCCGTCGTGGGATTCTGTCTGTAGTAGATTTTTGTTTCCAGTGCCTGGGTATTTGGACGCGGGTATAATAGATTGATGAATCAGGCAAGCGACATCGCATGAAGAAATATCCACAGGGTTTTCGATGCACGGCCTGTTAAGGGAATGAGTGCACACGTGTGTTGGCGCTACGGCCCGTGACATCCTGAATCGCTGACAAGATCAACTGCGTGCTATTGTGCTCCAAAATATGCAGGCGACAAGTTGGTCTTCGTGGTAGGACGTGATCAAGAGCGGCCGCACCCTGAGATCAACCTCTACTAGCCTCGATCACTGGTTCAATTCTCAATGATAAATCTGATCATCTGCATTGTATCAGGTGTTCAAGCGAAAAAAGGGTGATGTCAAATAAGCAAAGTTGTGGATTGACACATTCTCCAAGTCCTGTAGAGACGTCCCACTTTCAACGCGTCGGTTGAAATTGACCACACATTCACCGAATCTGTCCAAATTCACCAAATATGTGCTTCATTAACATCGAATCGCCGGTTTGAAATGTTGTCGAAGCTACCAATCCAGTATTTATGCAGGTCCACTCATCTCAATTCGATCCGGGATTTGAGCACGGGCAAGCTCGCGTTGATCGCTTTCAGACTGAGTCAAGCGCAATCTGGAAAGTGTGGACGGGATCTAGATTGTGGAATAGATGAGAGTGAGGTCAGCCATTTCTGACTAGGCAATTATGGCATTTGAAACCTTCTTTGGTTGTTCTACGCCACGGATAACTGGCGGTATGAAGCTTATTTGACAGGTGCTTGCGTCGCGAGTCAAGTTTCAAGGCGCTCAAAATGGATTTTGCTGATCTGGAGGAAAAATCTGTGCTCATCCGCGCTGGACCGCCTGTACGAAATACCGCATGTTCAGGCGATGCATGCCCATGACATATAGATTGGCTAGGCTTTCTTCCCCTAGATAGCGTGGGTTGACGATCTCACATAGTCATGGAAGTCTTTATTGTGGTAAACAACAACCATGTATCAATTTCTAAGGAACAGCACTACATGACCATGCGAGGATCCAAACTCGAAATCTTAGCAGATTTCGCAGCACCATCAAAGACGAACTCAGAGATCAACTTGCCAGTTCCCGGACCATTTTGAATGCCTGCATGATTGTCAGTCAAGTTCAACGAAGCTTAATAGAGTGTCAACGTACCCCAGCAAGTGTGGCCGGCTGCTATCAGCAGACCCTTTACTCCAGTGTGTCCGATCAAGGGACCATTGCCTCCTTGGACGTTTGGGAGGTAACATGCCTGTCGTGCGGTGACCTCTCCGTCTCGTAACTCATCACTGATACTGCTGACATAGTCGACAATATCCTGGCATCTCTGCTCATCTACCTCGACAAGATCAGACGACTTGGGAAGTGAAACCATGTGGTCTCCCTCACCACAAGCATAAACCTCGTTCTTGGGTCTCGTGTAGATCTCTGGCGAAACATGCTGCTCGCCCCGCGATTTTCTACCTTTCTCTGTCGCACCTCCAAAACCAGCTGGTAATTTAATCTCGGTGAACAAGGCGTACGCTGAGATCTCGCGAGTCGGGCGGATTGTCACAGAGTGAGCTCGAGTAGCCGAGATAGGGGCATCAGGGTAGACCTCCCTTGTCCATGGGCCGGCAGAGATGATCACGTCCGTTGCTGAAACGGTGACCTCCTTATTGTTGTCGTTCTTGTCCTCGTAAGTGACGCTCTCCACACTTTTACCATCCTTGCTGCGGTTGATGCTCTTAACAGCGGCACCAACGCGTACGTCCGCACCCTTTTCAGCGGCCAAATCGGCCATGGAAGTGGTGAATTGGTAAGGATGGACTTGAGCAGTGGTTGAGGGATCTCCCATCTCGTCGTACATTCTCAAGCAGTCAGGGTGAATCCAGTCAAGGTCTTTTGGTATGCCTCTAGCTGCCATTTTTGCCGACACCTTCGGCGGGTTCTTCTCCAGACTGACACTGCTCTTTTCTCGGTCGGCAGATCCATCCATCTCGTTGTCTTTGCCCTTGACAGTATCTGCCGGCTTTTGCAGTTGACGACCTTTGCAATCTACCGAGCCACAATGAACCTGTCTGTAACCCCAACGCTCACCACCGCCATATTTTTCGGCTAGTTGCTTATGCAACTTGTATGAGAGGGGTACGATAGACGAAGGGTAGGCCCATAATGCGAGAAGTCCTCCTGCTTTGCCACTTGCGCCTCCAGCGATTTTTGTCGCCTCCAGAAGAATGACCTTGTGTTTTTCCGGGTTGTATGAAGGGTGATGCGTCAAGAAATAGGCAGAGGTAGCACCAATAATACCACCGCCGATGATTACGATGTTCTTCTGTTCGTCGGCCATGATGGATTGTCGATGGAAGTGGGCGATCTTGTGTGAAAAGTGGCCAGTTTTACCTCGAAGGCTAGATGACAGGGTCGTTCTAAGAGAAGCCAGAGTGGCGATATTAGAGAAACTTGACTGATTTGCACAATCCCAACAGAGAAGGTGGGCGAAATCTTGGGAATCACGTTGCTATCGCCCTAAAGAGTGTGACGTCAAGCGGGTCAAGAACTGGTCAGGGTTGCACCCCGCCACCAGCTGTCTCGGTCTGCCTGCAGGATGACTGCGTTTCTGATTACATCACGTTTGACACTATTCTCTCCTGAAATGAGAGACAATTGTATGATCATATATCATCTATAAGCGGCTTGATCTAAGCATCGTGTGCCGTCTTCCGCAACCAGGCCTTAGTCTTCCCCCAAGCCCCTGTCGCCATCCTAGCCTTCTGATAGTCCTCCTCTTGAACATTGTGCTTTCCAACGATATTAAGGAAAACTTGGTCGAGAGTGGCCTGTGAAACAGCGTAGAACTCCATACCCAATTCCGCCTTGCTCGCCTCTAGCTTCTCAAACAGCGAACTAATACCATTGCGATCTGTTGGTGTGACTGTCGCTCTAGCACCCTTCTTGCCGTTGACAGAACTGCTTGTATCGTCTTCGATAGATGCTGCTCGGTTAGGCACCTCGAAGCGGATTTGACCATGGAAGGATCGATCTTCAATGCTGGCCAGAGGAAAGTTGATCCTGATCCAATCTTTGATCTCGTTTAGTTTGGCATCGGAGGTATGGGGAGCGTCTTGATGGACGAGGTGCACGTAGTAGGCATCGCCGTGTTTGCGGCGTAGGTAGTCGCTGGTGCCTATAGCGAGCATGCGTCTAGCCATGATTCCCACGCGGTCACCAAGAGCATCGGCTTCTTCTAGACTGTGGGTGGTCAATACTAAGCTGCGGCCGGAGCTTACGGCGGATAGAGTGCGCCACATGATTCTCTTTGCACCGGCGTCCATGCCAGAACTTCCTTCGTCGACAAGCAGTACCGAAGGGTTACCAATCAAAGCGATGCCGAGGGAGAGTTTACGCTTGTTGCCGCCGGAGAGCTTGGAGGCCATACGGTTCCGGAAGGCACTGAGACCGACGGCATCCATGACCTGTGAATTGGGTTAGCATGTTTCTTGAGGGTTTTACGTTGTAGTGCAGCAGCCGTTTCACTGCAGAGTACTATTCAGAAAGAAAGAGGCCCCATTGAGAGCGCAGGTGACGACAGGCTCTTAATGAAGGCCTGCTCAATCTCGAACAGAAGTCTGAAGTGTGAAAGAGATCTAAGCTCCTGAAACAGGGTGCAAAACACTTCCTGACTGCTGACACGACTATCTGTACTTAGCTCACGTACCTGTTCCACATTGTGCTCAACATCAGTAACACCACGAGCTCTGGCATAGAAATGGAGGTGTTCGGACGCAGTAAGAGCATCCATGGCGTCAAATTGCGGGCATACGCCTTGGTGCAAACGAGCAGCAGCACGATGCTTAACGATAGACTCATTTTCGAGAAAGACATCTCCAGCACTAGGATGGACATCGCCGCGAATCAAGCTAATACTGGTCGACTTTCCGGCACCGTTAGGTCCGAGCAGTGCAAAGATCTCACCTCGTGGCACACCGAAGGCCACGCGGTCGACGGCAAGATTGTCTCCGTAAGATTTGCTAATGTTGCATACACGCAACTCGTCATCGCAATCGTTGACTCGCATCGCCTCGTGGTAGACGTCCTCGTCGGCATATTCGCTCTCTTCTGCGTCATGGGACCGAGCCTGTAAGGTGCAGTTAGCACGCCGGTCTTTTAGAGGGTAATCTGGGGTGACATGGAATACGTACCTTCCTGCTGAGGAAAGCAGGCCTGTATCCACTATCATAGTAGACCAAGAACCCAAGAAGGAGAAGAGACTGGACCAATAGATATAGAATAGGACCTCCGTAAACCGTAATGTCGCCTGCATAAGAGGCACGCTCGTCCCCATGGCAAAGAAGCGAAAATTCGTTGAACGTGAGCAAGAGCGAACGCAACAAATTGCCCGAGGGTGTAATAAGACCGAGTGTGAAGTGGATGATAGTAACGAGGTCGTCGACCTTTTCAGTGGGAGCGTAGGTGATGGTTGCCATGTAAGCGATGAAGTAGATCAAGAAGAAAGCACACTGCATACCAGCAGCAAAAGCAAATGAGGCCAGCTGACTGGTAACAAACAGAGAGATGACATAGCTGCACAGTAGAGCTGCCAGGCCATATAGGAAGAAGACGACAAATAGCGTTCCTGGAGCGTAAAGAGCACTATCCCAAGTATGTTAGCACAACTTCATCCGACACAATACAGAATGTGATGCAAGAGGTAGTAGATATCTACTGAGAGTCTGGGTAATTCAAGGATGATACCAGGCCCTCATTGAACATGCCCAATTCCCGAACAGTACTTGCATTATGATATCTACTGCACAATCGTGTACGTACCTAGAGACACCGACAAAGATGACGATCGTAACGACGCTGACAATCATCACGAACATAAAGTCGAAAACAGTGTATGCGAGCCAAAGCGGGAAGGCCCTGATACCATTTGAGTAGTGCAGAGCTCGTACTTTGGCAACACGCTCATTTGTTGGGTAGAGAGCAAAGAAGCCAGGATAAGCACTCATAGCCAAGCCGAAGTAGAGGATAAATTGAAGCGTTTTTCCGGCCGATGGAGCCCAAGGCACCTGGAAGGCTTGGTAACTTGTGATGATAGGAGACCCGAGCAAGCTACTATCCAGAACGTTCTGAGTTAAGATTGCGTAGTCGAGTTCGTAGTTGCCCCTCCATGCAAACAAGGGAGTGCCGTCTTGAGCGTCGAAGTAACCCCCGGGGAAAACTCGACTGTAGTTGGATCGTACATATTCATTAAACGCGTCTACGCTTGCGACAGGGGCAATAGCGTTGTCAAGCCCAGGATACAACGTGCCGAGAAGTGTGATGGGAACCCGAGAGGCTGGGCCAGCTGGAAAGTCAAGGACGTGGTTAAGCGTTGCAAAAGAGACTATCTTCTCATTTGAGCTTGCTGCTTCAGGCGAACAGCTCAGTGGATTGAAGCCCTTCAGGAAGAGAGTTACAAGCCCACCAGCGATGACCGGGATCAGAACAGCTGCCATGTGAGGCAAGTAGTTACGACGCAATATGGTGAGTCGCTTTCGGAACAGTACCCATGTTTGTGCACCAAGCGAGATCCTCCTGCCCTTAGCCAATTCGAGGCCCTTCTCCGATTGGATAGAAGACACGTTTGTCAATGGTGTAGCATCGTCATGAAGCGTGTGATCGTTGTTGAACTCTGCCGATAATTTGAGGAACACGTCTTCAATACTAGGTCCACTGACACGGTAGTCCGTAACGCCAAGTTGTTCCAGACGAGTGACAAAGACGGCGGCAGCGCTGGAATCAGGTAAATTGTACACAACATGGTCAGCGTGATTACGACGAGGTATCGAAGACCAGTCCTGCGGCTCTTTGAACTGATGCTCGCTGTAAATCTTGACGCGGTATCCACCACCAAGTTCGTGTTTGAGAGCGACTGCTGTGCCACTTGCAACCAATGTGCCCTTTGATAGGATAGTAATGTGATCCGAAAGCAAGTCTCCCTCATCCAGGAAGTGGGTGGTGAAGAGCATAGCTCTATGCCCTCTTTCGGCCAATAGAATATCCCAAACCTTTCTTCGTGAAAGAGGGTCAATACCTGAACTCACTTCATCAACCAAGCAAAGATTACTGCCTCCTGTAAGCATCATCGCAAGCTGCAGCTTCCTCTTCTGTCCACCTGACAGAGTCTCAGAGCGAGCAGAAATTTTATGAGCGAGATCGCATCTGGAGAGTAGGTCCTGATGGTCTGAACTCTTCCCCTTTTGACCCTCTGCCTTGAGTTGATTGAAGTAATAGACGTGTTCTTCGCAGGTGAGTTTGTCCCAGAGCACGTTTTTCTGTGGGCAGATGCCAACACCTCCTGAGCCGTTGATATCGATGGTTCCACTTGTGGGTGATTGAAGACCGGCAATAAGGTCCATCATCGTGCTTTTGCCTTCGAGAGGTTAGCATCGTCATAACATACAATTGACCTCTCTCCCGGGGTGAGAGATAGTGGTGTCGTAAGCTGACGAAATGCACAATCGCTTTTCAGAATGGAATGTGGCCATAGAGATGCCCTAAGATGACTTCTTTCTGTGGACATCATCCCATTCTGGAAACTTTTGTGCATTTATACAGTCACAACGTGATACCCCTTAGCACATGGGAGAGGTCTTTTGTATACTTACCAGCACCATTCGCTCCCAGAAGAACATGAATTTCGCCAGCGCGGATAGTGAAGCTAACGTCATTGACGGCATGCACAGTCTCTCTTTGTTTCTTGCTGAACCTTGACCAGATTTTTGTATGGAACCAGCCAGGACTGTACTGCTTTTGAATATTAGTGATACGAGCAGTCTCGTATTCTGCACTGTGGTGCATGTTCCTGGCCTTTGATGCGGTGCCATACAAAGATCGCTCTATGAACGCTCCGACCAGGGGGTAGACCACAATTTGTATGGCACATAGCACAAAGAAAACGGTGCCCGAAACTCTCCAGGGTGATCCAGGAGGTGCTTCCGAAAGAACAGCAGCCAGGTTGTCGCGTTGCCAGTAGGCCATGTAGATGATAAATAGTGTGAAGTTCATCGGTGGGAACAACAGGGATAAAACGACAATCGCACCTGTTGACTTGGGCGTCTGAACTTGCACGATAATGGCGAGCACTATGCTCACTATAGTGACAGTTATGCCCGAAAGCTGAGCCTTTCGGAACAAACTGGCGAAAGCGATGGACCAAGAGCTCAAAGCAAGCCCTGCGATGATGAAGTAACCTATCAGGATTCCAGTTTCAGAAGAAGGATAATTGAGCCTGGTAACGATTGCACCCGATATGACCCAGCCTGGCAGATAAAGAATGTCAAAAGCGAGATGACTAGAAAGTAAGCGAGCGGCTTGTGGCTGCCATCTACGCTGGTTCGGCATCATCGCTTCGATAAGCTGAGACATGCCGATTTCGCGCTCTGTCGCCATCTGACCTAATGAATATCAGTACGTACAAACTCTGAAAGGAGTTCTCCAGATGCTGTAGTCGCGATATGTAGCTGTAGAGATGCACGATCGTCTTGAAAAACAGAGAGTATCCACTGAGAGATGAACTTTTGCCGGCTCTCTTTGGCTACAACTCTGGTTTCGAAAATGACTGTGCCTTTCTATAGCGTACGCATTGCTCAAAACCATGGTGGGAGGAGAGGGGAAGTTCACTGACCTGTCAGCTGGTAGCATATACCAACGAAGCCGATAAAGTAGGCCAGACCAAGAATGTCTATTAGAGTGCGCATGTATAGTCGCGTTATGTTCCTCTCCCGTTCTTCAGGGGTTGAATCAGTGTAAGGGTACTGCTGAGGTAGAGGGATTGATGAGCCTTCTGAAGAGGCAATGAGTGCGTCCACGGCATGTTGGAGAGGAAGAGCATATATCTGTGCATCGTTGTCTTCAGTGTTCACGAAGATCCTTTCACCAAGAGATCCATCAGTCCGGATCGTGTAGTTCCAGACTCCGCCATTGGATGGTGATCCATGGAAGTTGACTGCGGCGAAGCAGCCAGAAACTCCGCGTACAGAACTTTTGCAAGTCTGTAGGAGTTCAACTTCGTTAAACAGAGTGACGGGGGTTTTGCCACTCGCTCTGACCGTATTCGATAATTGATTAATTATGTTCGTGACCTCGCTAGCTTGGTTGTTCGCAACGAACGCTACAGTGCTGCGACCAGTCGTTCCTGCACGAAGAGCTTCCTCGAAGGTCCGGAGGGTAGATGGAGAACCTACACCAAAGTCCGAGGGCGGTACAAAGAAGTTTTTACAATATGAAATGATGAAGAAGAATATAATCGGTGCCAGAAATGCTCGGACAGTAGTCGTGAACCAATGTCGTCCGAGAACTATCAAAAGATTTTTCTTCGTCAAAGTCCATGTTTGAGCGAAGAACCCCATGATGGTGCGTTTGTTCTCCTTACGAGGAGTTTTCAGTCGATGTATATAGTGGCGAACGAACGCCTATTCGTGACCGAGGTATTAGGTAGACATGCGTCGTGAAAATAATATCAATAAATAAGAACTACAAGAATGTATGAAGTATGTACAAGAACAAGAGATAATGGGAAACATACGAATAACATTGCCCTCTGGGAGGCGATCTCCAAGGTGTCTACGATGTTTGAATGTCAACTTCGGGCAATCGCTAAACTGCATCGAGTATAGCCTCCTCGGCATTTGACCGCCGAGCGGCTTGTCGCGCGTGTCGTTTCTCCTCACGTCCATTTCATCTCGCTTAAGAAACATTATCTCAATAGACCTTTGAAGGCAACCGGCGCTGGAAAGATAAAAGCTTCCGCTCAAGGAGGTACGAACGTTTTGATCCTGCTGAAGAAACCTTCCTTCGAAAGCCAGCAACGATCACTAGATTTGCCAAGTCGTCATGACCGCTCGGCATTCGTAGTTACGTGCCGCCAAAGTGGAAGCCACAAACGCTCGTGAGAACAGACAGGCGCCACGGAAACCAGAATCGACGCGAGGAATATGCAGGACAACAAGACCAAAGCGAAGTACCTACAACATCGCTGGCTGTACAAAAGAGTTTAAAGCCAGCTTGCGTTTCGTCGTCCAACTGGCGATAAAACTGGATCGGCCCTGGCACTTCGGAAATAACAAGAGATGCCGCGTCCACTAACTTCACGAGGCTCAAGCTAAAATACACGACCAAAAGTTGACTCGACTCTGGTAGAGCTTTTTTTCTTGTCCCGGTTGTCATTGCGATTTGTAGTCGTACATGATTGATTGCCATTTCCCGATCGCTATCAAAATACCGCATGTTGCCTACTGCATTGGCTTTCTTCCGATGATGAGATACATCGGAGTAAAAAGGCCCTTCTTTCCACCAGCAACCAGAGCATCCGCAGCAGCAGATAACTCTCTGGCAGTCTCCGCTGTGCCAGGCGGTGCCAGCCTGACTTTCTCCATTGTGGAAAGCAGCATCTCCATTGCGGACCGACCCGCTCTCGTCATACGCAGAGCGCCGAGTATGTCCCAAACTCCGGTGGCATAGTTAATGTCGCCGCTCAATGGAGCATACCAGGGTCTCGCATCCTTGCGCTCTGCTAGGTCCTCGTCATGTAGCAGGGTGAAGCCTGCCTTCGAAAAGGCCTGTTGAGCCTCCTTTCTGGTCACCATGTTTGAGATACCGTTTCCGCGCTCGATACTATGGCGGATCGCACGGTGGGACGGATCGCTATCGTTGTAGCGGTCTGTCATCACCCACTCGTAAATACCGACGACTGCTCCTGGCTTGGCGACACGGTACATCTGCGAGTAGACACCTTCGAGGTTTGGGGCATGACAAGTAGCTTCGATTGCATAGACAGCGTCGAAGGTATTGTCTGGGAAGCTCAAATGCTATAGTCTCGATATAAGCATACGCTCTGCAAGTGAGATGACATTGCCATCACTTACCATGAAGTTATTCTGACTGAAAGAGACCTTTTCAGAGAGGCCTCTCTTAGCTGTGAGAGCGGTCGCTCTCTCGATTTGATAGCCGTTGTTGTTTACGCCAACTACTTTGCAGCCAGCGAACGTAGCAATCTCTCTTGCCGGTCCACCGATACCACAACCCACGTCGAGTACGGTATAGTTGTCCTTGATGCCGATCATGTGTGCGAGATAGTGTTCATGGCGAGCCAGTGCCTGGATCAATGATTCCCTCGGAGCGAATCGACAGAGATGAAACGACTCCCCCCAGCCTTCGCAATACAGATCAGTTGCCAAATCGTAATAGCTGTGTCATGTCAGAGCTGATATAGCATAGCTTGAACCTGGTCCTGGAGAGCATACTTATTCACCAAGGACATGTATGAATTTTGTCTGGACTTTCGTGCTTCATCGCTGTCCTCAGCCCAGCGTTTGACGTATTCGTCTGTGACAAGACGATGAGCCTGGCGATCTTTGCGCAGCATAGAGAGGAAAGCATTGCGTTCAGTGGCCGACTTTCCGTGCATCAACTTTGTGAGTTCCTGTTCGCTGGTAGGTATAGCTGTGTTGGCCATCGTTGGTTGTAAGAGTAAAAGGAAGGAGATGCTGGAGTCAATCTCTTCTCGCAGTAAGATATCTCTCTATTTAAGCCTTTCGAAGATGAAGTTGTAGCCGCATATGATGTAGTCCTTTCCTATGTATGAGATCTATCGTACGACATTGCAATGTTGTCTAATGCCCACAATTCTATGGCCGATACTGCGTAACGTTTGGAACAGTCATCTGAGGTGCATGCCTCAAGGTCGTACGATTTGCCTGATCTCAAGGAAAACTGATTAGGGCCCCCAAGATCACGGCCATTTGTCAGGCGCATCCTCTGCAGTTGAACAAGACGACATGCACTGTGGTTGGTTGTTGAGAACGGTGATATGCAACACCAGCAAAGACCAGCGTGGAGCCCTACGGAAGCCGTGGATTCCGTTGAAACGCTAATATCCCAAACTCAACTAATTATTACAAAACACACTGACGACACAAACAGGGAAAGCAAGTCGTTCAGGAGAAAATGCCGTTCTCTCCAAGAACCAATCTTAGGTTGCAACCTCTTGCATTGCTTCGTCCCTGCTGATTCCGTCGCAAGCTCCCAGGATGGAATTGAAGCATCTCATCATCGGATTGGCGATTGCTTTTATTAGCTACGTCGTCGTAGAGCAGCGGCGGTCTAAGAAAGGCATTCAAGAGCCACCTTGTCACCCTGCAAAGATTCCACTTGTTGGGCACATCATTGGATTCGCTCGCGATGGCCTTGGATATTTTGGAAAAGCTTGGTATGTTGACGGAATAACTTATGACCTTACAGAAGAATTGAACTGACGACGATCTAGTGAGGGATCTGACGAGGCCATTGTGACGATCAATTTCCTTGTTTCTAAGGTATACTTGGTCAACAAGTCCAGTGCAGTTGCTCAAGTCCAGAGAAATGCAAAGGTCATCATATTCGACCCTTTCGTTGATTCCGCAGCGGAACGTATGGTAAATGTTTCGCGCAAAGGCTTGAAGTTGCTTATAGGCAAAGAAAACGGGGGTGGTGATCTTAATCGAAAGGTACGCTAATATTTCTCCGAGTATGCTCAACAAGTGCTGCTTGTAGCGTAAGAGTGCACAATACTTCCAGAAGGGAAACCCATTGAGAGAACGGCATCTCATGGTGTCTCCATGGCTACACCTTTGATTCGAAAAGTATTGTGCATTTTGACAACAGCAATGTGACTGTCCTTACCACATGGGAGAACCTTTATCTCAGATGACTTGCTGACCACATTGACTGTATAGATTATAAAAGCTATGCACCCTGCTCTTCTAGGTCCAGGCCTCGATATAGCGAATCGAAACATGGTCAACAACCTTGTCAAGTCAGTGAACGAGCTTGATTCCATGAACGGCAAGAGCTTCGATCTCTACGCATGGGCTAGACATGCCATCACCATCGCAAGTACTGATGCCGTCTGGGGCGAGAAGAACCCAATTAAAGACCCCAAGATTGAAGAAGCTTTCTGGGACTTCGAAATGAACCTGCGCCTCTTGGTAGTCAACATCTTTCCTTCGATCATCGCACGCAAGGCATACCTTGGACGAGAGAAGGTTGTGGCTGCGTTCGTAAAGTATTACAACGAGAACGGTCACAAAGTGGCTTCGGAATTGGCTCAAACGCGTTGGGATGTTCAGCACGAGAACGGCGCCAGCATTGAGGACATTTCTCGCATGGAGACCGCAACTGTGCTCGGCGTGGTGTCGAATACAACGTCCTCGTCCTTCTGGATGCTCTACGAGGTGTACTCACGCCCTGCTCTGTTGGTCCAACTTCGCGACGAGGTTCGAGAGCACGCGCTCAAGAAGAATGAATCCGGAGAGATGATTATCGACCTCGCTGCCATCAGAGACAACTGCCCAAACCTTTTGGCCACCTTCCAGGAAGTTCTCCGCACCCGCTCGAACGTTGCACCCACACGCTTTGTGATGGACGATGTAGTGCTGAGCGACAAATATTTGTTGAAGAAAGGCCGCGTCCTCGTCATGCCTGGAATGAGCATGAACTACGAACCCAGTATCTGGGGCGACGACTCCAAAACCTTTGACCCTACACGCTTCAAGAAAGAACATCTGAAACAGCGACCTACAAGCTTCATGTCCTTTGGCGCGTCGCCCTCCCTGTGTCCGGGAAGGCATTTCGCGAGCGGCGAGATCTTGGGTATGACAGCTATGATGCTGTTACGCTACGACATCACTCCGGTTGGTGGAAAGTGGATTTTGCCCAAATTTTGGAAGGACGCCATTGCTGCTTCTTTGCCATCTCTTGCTGAGCCATTCAATGTCACGATCACTCCCAGGAACGAATTCGTGAACATGTCATGGGCATACGAGTCGACCGATGGTAAGGGCAAGTTCCCTTTGATCACTGGATAGCCAAATTTCATGCGAATGACCAAAATTGAACGCACCCTCCCGTATGCTAAAGACTAGAGTGTAGCGACTAAAACACACGATGTTTATCAAACAGAAGTGTGCCTACGGAAACGCCATATCATGGCGTTCCCTCACCAATGCAACTGATCGTAATATAGGATTGGTACTATACTCGGTCGGAAACATCGGGGCGTCCTCGGTACGTGCCCGTTACCGGAGGATCCATAACAAGGCGTTACTATATATCGACCGATCCCATGCTCAGACCGATTAACTTTGTTACAAAAGTTGATGACTTGTAGGTTGCTTACGCGGCGTAAGCCTCAGTCAGCCTCATTGATCATCATCAGCCTTGTTTGCTAGACCATCGTGTATAGCTGCTCTTTTCTTTTGCAAAATGTTACTGGTGCGACTTGCTGCTGGGCGCGAGAAGAGTGGAAAATATTGTCATCTCTATGTGTGAGTCTATGCTGCCTGGGGTCGTCTCTATACATCTCATCGTCATGCTTTTTATATTATCATGCCAATTCATGTTTTTGATCATCATGCAGCCCATTGTAGTCTGTGGTCAACCCTTCCATTGTTGCCTTCATCCTCCTCGACTTTGCCTCTAAATCCTGATGCAGGAGGCAATGCAGTCATACCCCTTGGCACTTGCGAGTCCAAGATATCTCCTGCTTTGGCAACAAGTGGCCTGAGATACCTTGACTCTTTGCCTCTCATCATGGACAGTTTATTAAGCATTAGATGCAAGTACTGTCTGCCTTGCACAAAGGTATCAGATGTATCGCCAGAAGACACGTGCAAGACATCGGCAAGACAGCCAGCGATATCCGAAAGCTTCTGCTCCATGCCAATGCCATGCGAGTCTAGGACAAGAGAGTTTGCTCGTTCGGTGATGTTGACAGTGCGACGGGCAAGTTCGATAGGGTAGTCGAGGCGTCCAGTGCCTGTTTGTCCTTTATCACAGACCAAGCCATTGCTTACGCCCATCTGCCAAGCCAATACGTGTAACCATTCCCGCGATACGCTGATGTCTATCCTGGCAGTCTCTGTAATGTCGGACAGTGAGAGGGCGACCGTGTCGAGCGATCGTTGTGTTTCTGCGAGCCAAGGTTCTGAACATAGGGCTTTCCGGCGGGCGCTGCCTTTCCAGATGCTGACAAAATTGTCGTCGATGGCGGAAAAGAGGTGGGCAAGGTTCACGAAACCATGGAGAAGGCGAGGATCTTCGGATTCGAAGGCGAGAGGGAGCTCGATGGAGGGATGTAATCGACAGTTCTTGCGGCGCTGTATCGAGTATGCTCTGCGACAGTTGGTGTTAGTCAATGGAAAGGACAGACATTGTTGAGAATTCAAGCACCTTTCAGTTATGAAGAGCAACCAGTAGAGCCGTCTCCTCCACTGCGCTTCCAAGGGGTCAAGTTTGAGCATGGAGTTTTCGTCGTCCATGTCCAGATTCTCGATGAAGGATATCGATTCCTGCAGGTAGTGCCATGCCTTTTCGCTGCTCTCCTTGTTGCCGTAATAGGCAAAGATGAAGAAGCTAGTCATGACTGTGACAGTAGTCGCGTTGCCAACGTAGTCGAATTCTCGACGGACTCTAAGGCATTCTTCGATGAACATGTCAGCTGCTGACGTGGGTCGACCAGGCAGAGGTTCCATGTCAGGAACTGATATTGCCGCATCGAGCTGTACAATGGTCGCAGCGCAAATGGCGCAAAGGAAGGCGTATGTTTCTGGCGGCATGTAATTGGTGGAACTGTACATGTATGGATCCAAATAGACTTGCTCATTAACCACAGGCATGATGAAATAGAGATGCTCGAAGAACAGCTGTACGTAGGGCAAGAAGCGCTGATTCGGTATCCGTGGTACGGCGGGCTGCGGCTCCAAGGAAGGCGCATAGTAATGTTGGGGTCGAGATGATTGTGCTGGCCAGAGGTGGCTCATACTTTGGTTGATAGGCAATGGAGATGGTATTGCGTAACCTTGGGTTTCCGGAGGTCCATAATAACCATAACCCGTGGTGACAGGCTCTCCAGGTGAACTTGTAGGATTCGCGTTGTCGATAGTGCTGTGCGACAATGGATTTGGAGACGAAGATGAGCTTCCATACCATTGGTTTACACCATCCTGCAGTACGACCGGACTCAAGGGGTTGTCAGAGGCAAGCGTCAGTGATTGCTGGTCGATTTTTCTCAGGGCATGCAACACTCTGGCGCTTCTCAGCCCTTTCGGACCCTTCTTCTTGGGTGCTTGAAGGTAGGCACAACGGATAGTGGCCTTTCGACAAGGGCCACAGGGACTCTCTCCATCGCAACGTACTTTGCGCTTCCTGCAGCAATCGCATGCTCGCTTGAGTGATTTTTGAGTATTTCCAGAGGCAGATTCTCCCGAGTCATTTTCAGCTGTTGTGGCCATGCACATGATCGACTCGGGAGATGGCGTGGTAGAACGGAGATCCGGGGGCCGAATGAGTCGAGGGGCCAAAAAATGCTATCTTGCTGGCGACTTTGATCTAACAGGTCTCCAAAAACAGATAGTAAGCATGAGGGATCTGCAATAGACAACAAGCCCCGAGCGTGGTAGCACCGGGATGTTTTTGTAGGAATGGTGCAACACAAGAGATGTGAGATCTCGGACAAGGGCCTTGAGGGATGGCATGCAGTTGAAATGCGGGGAAGGAGTTTGCAAAAATGGCTGGCCAAGCCGCCGAGGGCAGGCCGAATCTACCTGCAGGCTTGCCGCAGATCGGGAACCCCAGTCTCTCGAACTGGGCCCCAACCAGGCAACCCCAACCCGGAGGAGGGTTGTCGGCACGACTTCCGTGTGCCGTGATCGAGTCCGTGCCGTCTTGAACACCTTGAGAACCATCTCTCCAGGTAGAGAGTCGTTGAGTTGAGTACATTGAAGTGAGTTTCGATGTGTAAGCGGGCGTCCTCTGATCGGTCCGGGAGCTTGAAAGTAGTGGTTGAGCACTCGTCATATAGGAGTCTTTGTTTTTTTTTCTCTCGTAACCTGGTCTAACCTCAGCATGTGATCGCGTGCTTTGTCAAGGACTGTGCTTTGCGATGAGAGCGGACGAGAGCGGACACTCAACGCTCTGCAATAATATTAAGCCACAAGTGTCGCCTATAGTAACTGGATATGGCAGAGACTCCATGGGGTAGTCATTGCGAAATCGAAGTACAGCCTCCCCGTGTGCTAAAGACCATCAAAGTGTAGCTATAGAAATGCACAGTAATTTTGCAGAGAGCGTGACCTCCACAGAGAGAGCCCTTAGAAAGGCTGTCTCCATGACCAGAGCCATGTTCAGAACGCAACCGTGCATTTCGATGGCCTATAATGCCTCTCCTCATACCTCGGGATGAGAAACAGGTCAATTGTGAGGTCTGACAGTCTCTCACACCTCGTAGGCACAGCCTGGAATCACTCAAGTCTGATGGTTTTGCTGCAGGTTGGGGTCTTCATTCTTGTCAATGTCGACAGCGGCACTGCTAGCAACAAAGTCTTCGAGCTCTTCACTAACAGTCTTGAGCTTCTCCTTGACGGTAGCAGTACCTTCAAGACCGACAATGTGCCGAGCAGGCGGGTTGTCATGACCGCCAATTGCAGCCACAGCATGAACTGTCTCGGCCACCAGAGACTCCTTCATGCCTTTGGTCAAAGGAGCGTAAATGGTGTTAATGGTGTCAGATTGAAGCTGATCGCCAGTAGTCGGCTCATCTGAGCCTTCGAGACGGTCGAGCATGCCTGCTAGGATGTCGCGGAACAATGGAGCAGGGTTTTGGTCGGCAGCATAGGCAGGCATAGGAGGAGCAGCGGTTATACGGTTGGTCAAGACAGCAATTTCCATGTTGGGTTGTATGATGGTCATTTTGATGTTGAAGGGGGCAACCTCGTAGGCAAGACTGTCACAATAGCCTTCGATGGCCCATTGACTGGCGCAATAAATGGACATGCCCGGGGTACCCATATGGCCAGAGAGGTTGGACAGCATGACAATATGGCCATTCCTCTTTGTGCGGAAGGTGGGCAGGATAGACTTGATGACATTGACAGGACCAAAGAAGTTTGTCTCAAACTGGTCGCGGATAAGCGAGTGGGTGCGAGTCGTCTGTGACAGCTCCTCGACGGTGCCGATCAGAGTCTCGGAGGTGCAGCAGAACAGAATGTCGATGCGACCAAAGCTGTGGACGGCCTCTGCGATGGCGCTCTGGCACTGGCCCATGATGCGTGCGTCCAGACCGACGACCCTCAACCGACCCGACCATGTCTCCTGCTCTTTGACTTCGTCGAGAAAGTCGCGGAAGTGTGTTGACTGTTCGGCATTCTTTTCAAACTCTAGCGGAGGCACGCCGGCGACAATGTAGTCTCCATGGTCGAGGAGGTGTCGCGCCAACGAGATGCCGACGGGGGAATTGGCGCTGGTCAGGAACCACACACGCGGCGAATTGTGAGTCGGGAACTTTGGCTGTCGAGGCGGTTTAGGATCCACCCCTGCACTTGCGCTCATCGCTCCATCGACCGAGGGTTTCTGTCTCAAGGCTTGAGAAAGGACATGGAGCACGACGATCGAGGCTTGGGAACCCCAGCCAGGGTGCCCACATCTCGACCATGGTCTTGGCAGCTTTCACTGAATGATTGAGCATCTCCTTGTTAAGCAATGAGCTTTTCAACAGCCGTCACAAGTCAGAGTACTTTAATTATTCTTGACATGGCTACAGAGAGTGACAACCTGCTGCAATTTATTCTCTAGGAACACAAGTACCATCTCTCCTACTACATCCGTCAGGACACTCTCCATCTCTAAACTGCCATCTAAACCACTTGTCCATCTCCTCTCCAAGCACACCCTCAACAACTTCCGTCTTAGTTGACAACCTCCAAGCCCTGTCAAAAACTTCCTGACTGCCAATCTCAATTTGTGGCCATCCTAGCTCGACTAATCGTTGGATACTGGTTCCATATACTACTTCCTTTAATCCAGCCCATGCAATTGCTCCAGCACACATGGGACACGGCTATGATAAAATCAGCTTGATATTCATCCAACAAAGCATCCTTGAGAGAAGCATACCTCAGCAGTAGTATACAACGAAAAGCTCTTCCAAGCCTCCCGTGCCTCTTGCGCAGAAAACTTGAACTTTCCCTCAGGATCAGTAAGAACCCTACTACAATTCCCAGAAGCTGCCATTTCTCCATGTAGTGTGGGGTTGCCAGATTGATGGTTATCGTTTACTCCAGTACATATCAATTCTCCAAACTCTGAAGGATTGGAAAAGGAGAGTGTGTGATTGATTACAGCGGTTCCGTAGGGTGCAAATGGACAGGCAGAGATGACAAGGTTTGCTGAACTCGCTACTCGCATCCAGTGGGCTCGTGTGGATAAGGGTAAGGTATCTGAGCTTGTCTTTGCTGTTTCCGAGTCGTGTAGAGGTAGTTGGTTGAAGAGTAGGGAGTGGTGAGCTGCATGTTGTCGTGCACTCACCACTGCTAGGAAAGCCAGACTGGAGGCAATTGGTGAGAGAAAATGCATTTTATACAGACGTTGTATGTTACAACAAGCATGTATTCGTCTTACCGCATGGCCAAAGAGAGAGCTTCGAGTAGTACATACCGACGTCATAAATACGATGCGTTTCATGATCGGTTTCGAAAGCTCAGCTTATGTTGAACGATAATATGTTGTAGAGACAGCTGCTGCTCATTCCATCGTTTACTTAGGACATGGAACGAAGAACAGCTCGAGAGATCACATGTGTATAGAGAAAGGTGGACGAACAAAATGAACAAAAAAAGAAATAAGGGCAAGACATGAGCTACTTCTAAACTACAATCTGCATGCAAATGCCCTGCCAGTTCCGCTTTCTTGACATATATCATGCCCAAAACCCTTTGCTGGTTGCTGTTTTCGTTTCACTGTGCTACAAACGTGACCATCCGAAGATGGAAGCACAAGTGTCGATACACGTCGACCCAAGCGCGCCGAAGAAGTTGAAGAGTGCGCTGTTGAATAAAATCAGCGGCTGTTGCGAGAGAATTGTCTTTCCATCTTTTACACACCTTAGAAGCACTTGCGGTGGACGATCGAGGGACCGCTCTCGTCGTACTCTTGCTTTGAGATCCACATCTGCTGGAAGGTGGAGAGGGAGGCGAGAATGGAACCACCGATCCAGACGGAGTACTTGCGC